>JANHGL010021743.1:0-72666 GCA_024611195.1 Ceyx melanurus | reverse complement strand
CTGGAGAGAGTCCAGCGCAGGGCTACCAAGATGATTAAGGGAGTGGAGCATCTCCCTTATGAGAAGAGGCTGAGAGATGCTGGTGCTCTCTAGCGTGGAGAAGAGGAGATTTAGGGGGAACCCATCAATGTCTATAAATATGTTAAAGGTGAGTGTAGGGAGGATGGAGCCAGACTCTTCTCAGTGTAATCCAATGACAGGACAAGAGGCAATGGGTGCAAGTTGGAGCACAAGAGGTTTAGGGTAAACAGAGGAAAACCTTTTTCACAGTGAGGGTGACAGAGCTCTGGAACGGGCTCCCCAGGGAGGTTCTGGAGTCTCAAGACCCACCTGGATCTGTTCCTGGGTGACTTGGTCTAGGTGATCCTGCTGTGGTAGGGGGGTTGGACTAGATGATCTTCTAGGTTCCTTCCAAGCCCTAACATTCTGTGATTCTGTGTGATTCTGTAATCCTACCTCAGTGAAGGAATTCAAAATGAACTACCAGTCTCTGATGATACCAGAAATTCAGTGCAGTGACATCCCAGAACGAATAATAATTTTGGAATTATTTTTTTTACGTCAGATTTCAAAACACAGTTTCTCATCTGTGTTGAGCTGATCTTCAAGAGACCTAATTAGTATATGGAGCCTCCACATACAAAGTATTATGGAAAAACAGTTCCCTTGGCAAGTGCAGGCAGTTCCATTTGCTCTTGGAATGGTCTATTCATGTGTTTTATTTTTAATTCATGTGGGATGGGTACTTGCCTGGATTTTATCCTAGTCAAGAATTTCTTCTACAAGAATGAGCTGCAGCTTCCCTGCTAGTGTGATTTGCTTCTTCCTATCCACAAGAGCATAAGAAAGATGTTACATGGCTGAGTATCTGTCCCCAAGAATTTATGATGCTATACTATGCCAGGATGTATACAAGAGATATGCAGAAATAGAGAGCATAAGGGAAATAGTATGAAATAGTCCTAAAATTAGAAGACCTCAGTTCAATCTTGCCAAGTATATCCATAGCAAGATTCATTATCTTCGAGAAAATAATAGTTTTTTATTATGTTTTCATCATGATGGGACATAGTAAGAGGATATTCTCCTTATGTCCTGGGCACTAACACTTAGATGTCAGAGGTATCATTGCTCCTAGAGAGTAGTTTCCTGTAGGTATTTTTATTGTATATATTCAATAATTTGCTCAGATTTATTTTTATATCAGTTAATAAATATATTCCTTATCTGATCATTCAGATGCAAGTCAGTCTTGTGTAAAATTTTGTTTTTATACTTTTGCCATTGACAAATTAATATTATATCCTCAAGGACTCTAATCACCCCTCTAGTGATTACTAAATCACTTCTAGTTTTCTTGAAAATATTATATACTATTTTCTCTGATATGTCATACATTAATATTATTGGTTCACTTTTTGTATTTAGTAAATTCTGCATCATAGAAAGAAAGAATTTCTAATTTGATGTATTTTTTTTCTAGTCCCAGAAGAAAACATAAAGCTATAGCTCTTTCACCTTCTTTCTATATTGATAGGAAAAAAACATTGTTACACAGTGGTGACCTTTCTGACCAGACAGGAGGGTGAAAAATATTAGCCAAAGATACCAAATAAACACTTAAAAAATATACATAGAATATGATTTGTAAATGTATCATCTCAAGACTGGATGTAAATGACAATGAATTCACAAGTTGTTGTGGCGTATTTGCACCTTAAAAGGCAACACTCTGACTAGGGTAGTTTTACATAAATGAAAAAATATTATTAGTTTTCAAATAAACTTTGTAAGTTAGAATGTTATTTATGTTAAACTTTTAAAATGGCAAATCTTTATGACTGAAGAAAAAGAGAAGATATTTTGAAATCCCAGAATTCTGATTTTATCACTAATATATCTCTTTTTTTTTTTGTGATTTTAACGACATTTTTACAACTGCTATCTACATTATATTTGGTTGTGACAGTCATGCAGAGAATCAACTTCATAGAAAGATCCATTTTCATACATATGCAGCTTTTTAGTACAACAAATAGAGCCCATGATTTTAACTTTATTTGTCATGGTTCAATACCTCTTCATCCTGCATTAAAGGCATCACCATACTTTTCTAAATATTTTGACAAAAGTATGCTCTTTGTGATAACTTTAATGCAAACCTATTTTGGCATCATTGCCCAATGGAATATGTTGAAGATTCTTAGATTTTTATTCTGGAATGTGAAAAACCTACTCCATCAAAGGCAATTACAGTAATACATAGAAGGTTTTTATTAGTTCTATTCAGTACTGTTTCTGGCAACCTGCATTGTCCTTCGTGAAAACAATTATGCCCCTTTCCTGCCTGTGTGATGTATTAGATGATCTTAAAAAGCTACTCAGAAGTAATGCTCACAATGGACTTGTCTGTACTCTTGTGTTGACAGTTGGAATTGGACCTATTTTTGAATCATAACTCACCTGGGTTTGCTTAATGTGATAGAATGAATTTAATATTCAGGCTGACAAGTCTGATGTTCTGTTTTAATCCAGAATGAACTCTAGCTTTTTTGTAGTTCTCTGTTTGTAGTTCTCTACAAATTATTTTTTTCCCAGTATGTACTTGGATGAATAATGACATATACATTATTATCAGTGGCCTCTGTGTCAGCACCTGTTGAAGTGAATAGGAGTAGTGTATTCCCTTGGCTATTGCTTTATAATATCTGTGGGTTCAGGAAGACATAGCTTCATACAGTCAGGATAAATTTAAAAAGTTTTTCTTTACCTTTTGGTAATTTAAAGAGTTAAAGATTACAAAAAAAAAACCAAAACACCATTGAAAAAATATATTGTGGGTCTGGGAAACAAAAGTTGGACTGTTCTTTTCAATTCTACTTGACTTCATAGTGTCCTTTGTTCTTCAAACTTTGGAATTGACATTACACAGGGAAAAGTTTTCAGATTTTTCTTTTACATAAATTAACTTCAAAGGGCTTGTATAGAAATAAATTATGTTTCTAATTATCACATCCCATGAGTGTTATGTAAATAAGGGATCCTTTCAGCTGCAGTTATATCAAGTACATTGTCAGAGTTCAACTAAACATAAGTTTGTGTTGAAAGTTGGGTGTAGGCAATTGATATGTACGGGTATGTGCTCGCTTTTTGTGCTAACAGAGACCTTCTGCCTTGATTTTATCTAAGTGGTATGGATAATCCATAGTATCCAACATGTCTGGAGATGGAGATGATTAAATAAAAATGTCAGAATAGATTTAGTTCATAGGCATCATATTTTTAACCTGATAATATTCTGCAATAGGCTAGTATAACCTAACTGCTCTCTATTAACCTTATACCTCTGGCACTAGCTATTTATACTTAAACACTGAATATACTGCATTCAAAGATGATAAAAGCAACTTTCATTTTCTTTTAAGCAAGTTGAAATTAAAGTCACAGGAAAGCGTTCTATGTTTTATAGGGATGTACTCATTATATCTTATTTTTAACAAAATAGAGGTACTTCTATATAATTAAAAATTTTCAGTAAGGATAAATACATTTAAAACATATTTAGAAGGGCATCTTGCATAGCTAGTCTCTGGCTATGCAGACAGTCATGTGTTCTGATTCTTTCCATTGCTTATGCTCACCTTTGCAAATGGGGTTCCAAACTTTTTTTTCACGAAAGTGTGTTGCAGTTTTATTTCTTCAAAAAAAATATAGAGCAAGAATAATGTGGTTTATGCTTTCTCCCTCTTAAATTAAAAATATTAAGAATATAGGAGTCAAAAATTAACTAACACAAATGGTTGTATTCTCAGCTACAGTTTTCTATATAAAATTCTTTGGTGCCTGCTATTTGAAATATTTAATGCAATGCTGATTGAAGGAATGTGCTTTGTATTCAGCTATTCCATCACAAAGCAAGGTTGGATAAG
Source organism: Ceyx melanurus (assembly GCA_024611195.1). Lineage (NCBI taxonomy): Eukaryota > Metazoa > Chordata > Aves > Coraciiformes > Alcedinidae > Ceyx > Ceyx melanurus. Next base: position 68,737 of record JANHGL010021743.1, on the reverse strand, counting down.
AATTCCTGAGAAATCCAAGACAGTAATTTAATTCAGTAATAATTCAGAGCTTTCACTACTTTAGAGCCAAGTCCTGAGATGCTAAATGTTTTTACTGACAGTGATCTCACAGTGAATGGTGATCATCAATTAGAAAATAATCTGTCAGTAATGAGGGAAAAAATAAAGCATTTATTTTCCATCAATACACAGTTAAAAATTGGATATAATGTTTTCTTAAGAGTACTGTGTTTTGGGGAAAATTAAACTTCAGATCCTCTTTCACCCACACATTAAATCATCAAATCCTCTAGATAAAGACAAGCTTATGTAACTAGTTGATCATCATTAGATGCCTAAATCACTGAGGATACTGGTCTGCTACAGTTTTGGTCTAAAAATGAAGATTTTTATTTCAAGCTTAACAGTTTGTACTTTAATAAATTCCCCATTTGGCCTTGCAGTCCAGATGATAGCTGCTATACTTGTAATGAGAAATGTGTATCTTTATAAAGCATTTCTTAAGGCATATGAAATGCAGAGTCATAGGCTTATAGATCAGTGAACCACAGGGCCAGGACACCTGTTGCATAGTTATGACAGGCTCAATTTCATGTATTTCCTTTCTATGCAAACCATGATTTGCTTGTAAGATATCTGTGACAACAACTGTATTAGTAATTCCTGAAACACGGGGGGTTCTGCCAACCTCTTCTCAAAAATTCCTATCACTGGACTGTCTGCTGTGTTTATTCTGGAAGACAAGAAATGTCAATTTCTTGCATGTAGAAAAGTATTTAGGAGCAAACTGTCAGCTACACTAAATGGGAGAAATTTTTGCACTAATGAGTAGGCTTGAAGTGCCCCAAGCCTTTAGGGCACTCCATTGGTTGAAGAATTTTTCCAAGGACATCCTGCAGCTTAGTTTGACTTCCTGTAAGTGGTGCTGCACCTCCCTGGAACATTCTTTTACTCCAGCCATACCTTCAGGAATAGTACCTGAGAAAGGTTGTTGTCATGGGAACCACAAAAAAAGCGCCATTTCATTGTCCAGTTAAACCAGATACTGGAAAATAACATGGATAAACTCTGAAATGTAGTTCTCATTAGAATTCAGGAAGACCATTGTTCCGGTGGAGGAATACATGTTGAAAGGGAGGATCCTCTGCAGTGTAAAAGTGGCTCTGTCATGTTGAAATGCTTAAGAAAAGCTGGTTTTTACTAAGGAAACAAAGCTCATAGAGAAAAAATATTTTAATTCCAACAATGAGAGATTGTGTTTCCACGTCAGAAGTTCAAGACCTGATTAATACAGTGTTAGGGCACATCTCCTGCAGAGGCACTTACATGTACTGCTTTTGCCACTGTGGTCTTCCAATTTGTTTCTCAAAGTTACAGCACTTTTGCTGGTGGAAGTTGCTTTTTGCTTTTAGCAAAATAAACAGATCTGAACAGATGGAGCATCAAAAAAGCAAACTGATGTAGTCCAATTTATCTCTGCTTATGGAGCTATTTATGTATGATCAGTCATGTCTCTACACAGGGTTTCTCTTTGCTGTTAATTCATAAGCAAAATGCCCATAGAAGCTGGTCAGTGCTGGCTGAGGGGTACATGAATACCAGGAAAACTAAGATTAAAATATTAAGTAGGAGTGGACTAGTAGGGGTCAAGTTAGTTTTGCGCATACAATTTATTCCTTGTGTATTGGCTGACATTCTGATGTCAGTACTTGGTATAGAAAAATATATGCATGAACTATAAAAGGCTCATTGGGCAGGATTAAAAATAAAGCAGGATTAAAAAATATAACTCTATTCTAAATACTTTCAAATGAGCTTTTCAATGCCAATATCTGGAATAGAAATAAGCTTTTCGTTGTTTTTTTGTTGTTTTTTGTTTGTTTGTTTGTTTGTTTTTTAATGGATATTGAGCTAGTTGAGTTTTAAAATACTGGGAGAAATTCTGTTCTAATGAATTCATTCAAAACAAAAAAAAAATTAGGGAATGCCCTCCTCCCTCCCAAATGTTATTTCTGGCACACAAATGATTTTTCAGTGCTTTCTTATTACACTTCTACTACCCAGATTTTGAGAGTGAAATGAGATGGGAATTGATATCACTGCAGATCTGGGAAAAAAAAAATTAACTCCCTTCTTTTTTTCAGTACCTGAACTTCTGATTTTAATTTAATTTCAGGTTGGTTTTTTTTTTTTTTAGGCAGATGTAAGCATAATGCTCTGGTATTAACAAGTAAATTATCTATAAATGGATGATAAACTGCTTGTTTAATATATAGAATAATTCTTATTTCTCCTGAGAGAATGATGTTGTATGGTATCACTTTTTTCCCTTCCCACCCAGATGAAAGTAATCATTAGCTTTAGAGAATAATTACTTATAAACAGCGAGTAAAGATTGATGATCAATGAATAATAAATGTTCTTATTTGAAATTAAATATCACTACTGGTTTATAGGGTTGCAATTATCTGTAGAATAATATAAATTTTCCAAACATTTGTGTGATTAAAGACAGTATACTTATTATTAAGAAATAAAAAGCCTACTCATGTATATTTGAGTTGTACTGCTGCATAATCATAATTTTTGAAGAATACTTATGAAATCTGAATCTCATTATCATCTTTGAAATATTATAATAAACAAAAAATAAACACAGAGTGTTTAAGGTGCTTAATTTAGTTGGTTTACATTCAGCCAAATATTACTTCTATACAAATAATAATCCTTGCTGAATTGTGTAGTATGATAAACATACTCACTCTGATATACAATTTAAATGGGCAAGGAAAAGAAATGGACAGATTACTTTCAAAATATTTTTCAGATTTACAAACACAACAAATGTAAATTTTTGTTTGATTCCATCATAGTTTCCATTATGTTACTTTAATTATACATACCAGACTGGAATTTTGAATGTTATTTTGTTGGGTTCTTTTTTTTTTCCTTTTTTTTTTTAATTTAAAAAAAAAGCATTCTACTTTAAAATTATCTATAAAATATATTATATTGATATGGTACAGATTTTTGATAAAGCAATAATAAAAACATGTCTCATAACATTGTTTCCATCATATGCTTTCTAATTTTGACTCCACACCTTCCTGTTACTATTTATAACTTACATTTCAATTTTCATTTACAAACATAATGAATAAGTTGCACATTAAGTATAACATTTGCAATTAAAATAAATCTGTTATTGCCATTAGGCCGTATGCAGAGATAGTATATAAAGTAAATTTTGCCTGCTTCCTGCTTCTTGTTGGAAGTTAGCTTTAATATTTTTGTTCTTTCAGAAATATCTATCTACACAGTAAAGTACCTATCTCTTTCAAATGCAGATATTAACGCACAATTATTTTACTTCATTTTTCAGTGATATTTCTCATCCTACAAATTTGGGCCTGCAAACACTTTTCCTGCTTCTGAAATGCTGTGCCTTGGACACATACTGAATGTATTAAGCCAATTTCCATGAATGATGAGGGTGAGTCTGTATTTTGTATTATGTATTATTTGTAAATAATACTATTTCACTGTATTTTGACTTATAAAGCAGAAATGCGGTTGCATAAAACACACAATGGTTAATGACTGTCCAATTGCTGGAAGACGTGTGGTTTTAACTTCCTCAGTTTTGATAAGAGAGCTAAATTGTCAATTAGTTATGATTTGGAATTAAAAATCTGGTATGGCATATAGACTTCAAATGGGACATCTTAAAAATTGAGGGTTTTTTTTCTGCATGCACATTTCAAACTACCGTGTAAAGTTATTTTAGTATCTGTTGCTTGATAATAAGCCTGTGACTTATGACCAAATGTTTATAAACTGCAAGTGCGATTCTTACTGTCTGCTATAATACTTCACTATAGCCATGAGGTTTACCTGGCACTGGGAAAACTATTAATAAAAGGGGCTTGATTTAACCATCTGCCTTATTTTGTGTGACTGGGGATATTGCTGAGGAGCAAGTGCTGGTTAAGGTTTTCATTATCCCTCCTGGGTCTATGGAAAACAACACTGAAAGAGTCCTGAATGTTATAGAGGAGAAGGTTGTACCTTATGCATAACAGATGTCCATATGTTTTATGAGACAAAGTCAAGAATCCAAGATTATAAAAACTGATACACTGTATTCTAGACTTTCCCCATGGTACTACTACTACTAAAAGTGTCTTAACATTAAAATATTAAAAGCAGCCTTGAAAGTTAAAAAGAAACATTACATTAATTGCTGCATTATAAACCACCTTATTGAATTTTAGTTAAAAAATGGATATTTTTAATTACAAATATGGTCAGTAATCACTATGTATTCAAGAAATGTCATGTATGCATGTTAGAGGCTAAACTATCAAATTGCTTTGAGTACAAACCTATGTTAGTGGTCATATTGTTAACAGACCAGATGTTAGAAAAGTGCTACAAGCATCCAGACATGTTTGTTCTAATAGCCAGCTCTCTTTAAGAAGTGCTAGGAAATGCTTGTTTACAGTGGTGAAACTAGTGTTTGTTTAACATAGTCCCTGATCAAAAAAGTATACTTGTTCAGAGAATAAACAGAGGATTAAATTTAGGAATGTATTATTGATCTGAATGTGATTTATTAAAGGTAAATGGATGTAATTTAAATGATGAGTAGTTTTTATCGCTTAATTTTTATTAAATATTTGGCTAAATATATTAAAATAATGTGGGTTTCATAATTTGATTTTATCTATTTTTTAGTTAGTTTATACCCATAAATTATCCACTGTTACATCTTTTTTATAAGAATATCAAGCTGGTATATTATTCATTATTTCTTTAAAGTTTTATACAAACATTAACTGTTTTATCTTCATGCTGTTTCTAATAATATTTTTAGCTAAAAATAAAATTAAAGAAGTTCTAGGTCAGAAATTGTGTCAGGAAGAAAAAAACACAATGAGAACCTTTAAGACTAAACCTGCTTCATGATTGTGTGCATTAATTGTTTTATTCCTCTTTCTGATGAAACTCAGCCTAGAAAGTTCTTACATGCTTCCAGTCATATTCAGAACTGAAGTGGTTCTGCTTTGTTCAGTCTGTTATCCCATGACCAGAATGTGATCTCTACTTGTTCACAGCTTTATAGATTGACAAGTTGAGATATTTTGCTCATTTCTATAGTAACATAAAAGATGAACCAGAATTAAGCTGAAAATCTCTTGTTTCAATTGTATAAAGATATCTTTACACAATTGATTTTGGTGTCAATTTTATACAGTGTTTTCTAGCATGAAAATCTCATTTTGTTAACTGACTGTTTTGAATACATATACTAGACTTTTATCTTTTTTTCCACTTAAGGAAGTCTTCAACTGCTCACACCAGTATTTTAGATCAAAGTTAGCTTATTCTAATTTAATTTCTTTCCAGATATTGAATTTTTTTGTCTTTGCAACCTATTGATACCTCAATTTTTTTACATTCTTCATTTGAAAAGTGTTTTACTGAATTTTGATCTCTTTCTCTCCAGTTCTGTTCTTCTGCAAAGGGACATATTTTATAGTCCTTTTCTTTATGCCAGTTTTTAATAGCATTGTTATAGTAGTTAAAGTATTATCATTTCAGTTCTCAAGTGAATTTATTGTCCTCAAATGATATGTCCTCTGTTGACTTTTAAACAATAAGTATCTTTTTTTATTTTATAGCTTATAATTGTGGTGTATGAATACTGGCTCCAAAAACTTTTTTATCCTAAGAAATATTTTTGTACACAGTAATGATCCAAATGTAAATGCTTTCACATTATTTGATTGCACATTTTACTACAAAGCATACAGAAAAAAAAATGGTTGTACTATACATAAGAGAACTGGATGTTGTAGATTTTTATTCTCTCTAACAAAAAAAAAAAAAGGACAAAAGCCAAATCAACATAAATTTGTATGACTAAGTGGAGGCAACTGAGTTCCTTTTATTTTGTTTTTGGTTTTATTTCTTTAAAACATTACTAAGGTTTTTACTTTTCTGTTCATAATGTCACATTTCCAATTTTCTCACTTTGCTTCTGACCTTGAAGATGCTTGCTACCAACCTGACAAGAATGTGTTGCATTACATTATTGCAGTAAATGCAAGCTCTGCACAGTGTATTTTCTACATGGAATGCTCCTCTAGGGTTCCTAATTCTAGATTAAGAAATGTTTATATTCCCCAGTGCCTTCTGATCATATGACTGTTTCAAAAGAAGTAAGAGATATTAAAAAAAACTATCCTGCCTATTTCAGCATATAAAGTATTTAAATGAATGGAATGATCAAAGATTATGAAAATATTATTCTATGACATTTATACATGCACATGTACCTGTCATTGACATACAGGTAATATAAAAGCTACAATAACCAGCTGAAGTGTTTGACTTAGTGTAAATATTAGAGTAGACTATTGATTACTGAGGGTAACAGGTAAAGAATTATTTCAATAGCAACCTTGTGCAGTCAGGCATGGAAGAGCTAAGCTGTCATGGAAAATTGAACTGAGCTATGAGATATCTCTGACTAAGGAGGTGTAAAAAGTTTGGACTGAACATCTGTTGGTAGAGAATAAAATATTCACCATAAATTGGATTTCTGGAGTTACAGATGCACTGTTGTAAACCACATGAAATTACTTTCTGTATGACGAAGCTGTTTCAAAAGTTATCATTAGACAAAAGACTGAAATTATTTGATGTGACTGCTTTAAAAGATGCTGTTTCTGGAGAAACATGCATAATATTAATCCTACTGAAATCAGGGAATATCTGTATGTGTAGTAAGATGATGACAAGTTTAAGGCTTGAAATTAGACAGCAAATATTTTATTAGGAAACAACAGATTTGTTTTTCTCTTTTGTGCTTCTCAGTGAACTTACTTCTTGAAAGATGGGACACTGATGAAATATTAAGATAGGAAATATCTGATTTGGAGTAAAGAATATTATAGTAGTAATAAAAAATATTTTAATTTTAATATTGTTCTTGGCATCGTTTTCTGCCCTTTCACACCTAGAAGCAGTGCAAATCTTGCAATTTTATACAAGGAAATTCAAGAGCAGTGATTCCTGTAAAATGTGTTTGATTAAGCAGCCCTGTATCAATTACACATTTTACAGGAATCACTGCTCTTGAATTATTATTAATTATTATCTCCAAACATTTGATTGTTTACAGTCAAAACCATCTATTTTTAATCTTTCTTGTGGCAGGTACACAATACATTAACTTTTATTCAAGGTAAGATGTAGAACCATACAAGCTATATGAGAACATAGTGCTTGGTACTTATACAGAGCCTGTCAGTGCCTTAAAAAGACACAACAGCTACAGAAGACTTCCCACTTGATATAGTAAGAATATAGGATGGGTACTATGGAGTTTGCCACTGTAGTTGGGAGTTTCTGTATCAATATATCCACTTTCCAGCCAAAAAATCTTTCACTGCAAATGGTAGGAAGTAAAAGAGCTGTTGGAAGCTTGGACAGGAGTAATACACAGGTTCTCTGCTTTCCTGTAGGGTTTCTAAGTCCTCTGCTAACTTCAACCCAAAAGGATGTACAAAGAAAAAAGATAAATACACTTTGAAACATTCTGAATTATTTTTTTTTCCACAGCAGGGTTCACCTCTAATGGGGCTTCCCTAGCAGCAGCTTCTTTGTGCTGCTGTGGAGCCTCTGTGCACACAGCCCTAGCACTCCACTGGTTCCCTTGGGATAAGCAGGTCTTTATCACAGGAGGAGTGGATTGGCTGTATCCAAGTAGGGAATTCAAGGAAGCTGCCAAGTTAGCTATTAGCAGACAAATGAATGACAGTATACATAAAGTAGAGTTCATGTTTCTGGATGATGGAAATTTCATTAGAGTCTATTTCCACTATCAATTATTAAATAAATTCACTGGAGTCTTTTCCTTTCTTGCCTTACTGAAGAGAAATATACTCCGAGGAAGTGTGTGATAACCCTTGTTATGCATGAGCAGATTTGGAAATAAGAGCTATTATATCCCTTTCGTGCTCTGGGGATTTCCTGGAGTGCCTCACTAAAATTCTGTGTCAGATGCTTGTTTGTGCTTTTCAGGAATGAACTGATATCAAAGGAGTATAAAGCTATATTAAACATCTAAAGAAGGGTTGCAAAATGGGTAGCAGGGAGTAGCAAATTCTTAAACCCTCAGGCAGATGTCCAAGTAAAGAATATGAAACTGGGAATTTTAAAATACAGCAGTTTCCAATATTGAGTGTTCCAGCAATTTTACTGCCTAATAGAAAGGAGAATATTAACACTAAAATTAAACTTCCAGGTGCTTTCTGAGTAAAAAAAAATCCTCAGGCTCTGTGTCCTTTTCTTTTATCTGGGTCCATACTCAAAGACTTCAGAACTGAGCCTTGTATGATAAGTAATGCTCTGGACAAAAATCCTCAGAAGAAATGTACATACCTAGAAATTTTGTTGACATAAACCATTCTTTTGAAAGAGATCTCATGTTGTTCCATGTTATTTTCTCATTGAAACTAGTAATTCTATTTTGTTTACTTATTTGTTTGTTTGTGGTTTGTTTTCTTTTGTCTTGATTTTTTTGTTGGTTGCTTTGTTGTTTTGGGGTTTGGGTTTTTTTGGTATTTTTTTTCAGTACAGTTGAGTATTATGCTGAGCAATAACCATTAATGCAGTCAGCTAACATAGCTGCATAGCTACAATAAAAGTAAAACTTTCACAGCTGTGAAAGACAGAAAGAATACACTAGAACTGAAGATGGTAAGAATCTTGGGGACCTAAGGCTGTGATTTGCTCTTAACTCATGCTGTTCTTTACAACACTGCAAAGGTAAATAGGAAGTTTTCTCACAAATAATGAGAAACAGCTTTGTTTACCTTTAGCATAATACTAACAGAACTTTCAAATAGTACTTAGGGAACAGTATTCTCCTGGGAGGCATCAGTGTAGGTCTTCTCAAGGCTATAGAACCATTCCATTTTAGACCCGCTTAATTTGTAATTGCTGACTAATAAAGATCAGCAGGATTAAAATCATCCAGGCTTAGGCACCAGGCTGGATGGCTGTAGACTCTCCTCCACAGAATGTAATTCAAAGCAATCCATTTCAAGCCTTTATCAAGCTGGTACACTGCAAGGAGTTTTAAATAGGAATATGGGAGGATTTCACTATAAGAGTAAAACCATGAAAGGATTCCAAATACTTACTGCTCTCAGAATTATTGTATTTCATGGTGTAAAGGAATATGAATTAGTTTGTTTAAAAAAAAAAATCAAACTACCACCACCACAAAATAAAACAACAAAACCAAAACCAAACAAAACCAAACAAACATCAAAACAACAACAAAACAAAACTAACCAAAAAAACAAAGCCCAAACGAATGTATAGGATGTAAATGGTCCATGTACAAGAGATCCATAGGAATTCTCTGAAATGTTTCAAGAAACCAAGTGCTTATAGTTTATATGCTTTTGTGGGTTACTATGTTAATACTCTACAAACATCTAAGCATTTACTTAGATTTTTGCAAAATGAAACAAAAGCCCTTGGAGCCCAGACACACACTTGAAGACAATCAACACAAGTACTGTCTGTGGCTAACAAACTAATCTTGAGACAAATCAAGCAGTGATACCACCTGTCAAACATGGTTGTCAGTCCACTAGAATTGCCAGACTCTAGAGAGCAGCATGCATGCTTTTTTTCACTGCAACCTGCACCAGCTCATGCTCTAGTTTGTTGGCCTAAAAAAAATCTCTCAAAGTCCCCTGCTACTAGTGATACTGCCCACTTTGTGGCTCTGGGTCAATAAGATGCCAAATTGCTACATGGAAGCCAGAAAAAAATCGATTCAGTTCCAAAAGATAGAAACACTGTTGAGAGAGGTCACCAATACTACTGAGACTGCTGCTATTTGGGAATGGAGTTTTAAGAAGCGATCTAGAGAAATAGCCATAGATGGGAAATGTCCAGTTTGCTGTTCCTTCTCTGACATATTGTACATATGCATATGACAATATATAACTTTCAGTGGTGATCTATCTTTCCACTGTTACAAACCGGTGCCACTAGCTACAATGACTAGAGCTAGGCAGAGCTTGATTCAGAATAAGGAACTGAGCACAGTTCTGTTTGTATATCCATTCTTGTCCTGCAGGGCTCCACTTACTTTGTTCCGACTCGCTAGACTAAAGGCTTAAAAGATCCTATTATAGGTATTGGGAAATCCTGTGCAAGCAGAACCTCTTGAGCTTGCTATGCAGTTGCAAAATAAAAAAAATGGTGGTGATAGACGGAGATATACATTTGCAAAAGTTCACCACTTATACTGAGGATCTTTTCATCTGGAAGCAACATAAATGGGACTTCCATTTTAGGATTGTTTTAAATTGTGCCTTTAATCAAATATTTCTGTCTGAACTGTCTAGATTGATATGCAAGCACTATAGTGCCCATGTGTGCTGATTTTGGCAGGGAGAATTTTCCTCTAGTAACTAGTATGGGGCTGAGTTTTGGGTTTCTGCTGGAAACACTAGTAACTCAGGGATGGTTTAATTACTGCTGAGAAGTTCTCACAGAGTCAAAGCCTCTTCTGCCTCAGGGACTGTCTGGGCATTCATCAATTGATGGTGAGGATTTGCTTTCATTTTCATCCCTTGTTTTTCATGCGTTTTATTTATCTTTATTTTCCTTTTCATTATTATTAATAATAATAATTCTTATAATTTTATTTCCTTTATTAAACTTTTCTAATCTCAACCCATGAGTTTTCTTCAACCCTTACTATTCTTTTTCCCATATCCTGTTGAGGGGTGATTGAGTGAGCAGATCTGTGGTGCTTATTTGCTGGCTGGGGTTCAACCACAACACTGTCTTTTTGAAGAATTCCAGTGTAATCTACAGATGGTTTTCAATTCTAACATGAACCAAGCTGGGAGCATGTTGATGTTTTCTGACACTATAATGACTTGCTGCATCCTTGACTTGTCATCAATTAATGTGGCAGAGATGTGTGGTTTTATATTTTTAGTTGCAAAATTTAAACCTCTGTTTTCTAAGTGGGTAAAGCTTTGGATTTAGTAATAGCACTCCTTCTAGTACAGATCAATTTACAGTCTCATTATACACCCACTGTTCGATTTCCTCAATAACTATACTCATAGCATTAGTTTGGGGTGATAGACTGGAGGAATGGACTCAAAGTTATATTAAGTATGTATTCATGTAATCTCATCTTTCTTCTTCATCAATAATCTTCAGCTCTCTTCTATTGGATAGAAGTAAATGGAAGTGTTTTAGCTGCTTTGACTGGATGTGAATTATCCTGATCCTTGGCCCATTTCATTATCATATGCTACCTGTTGTTAGTATGATAGTGGCACTCAGCAAACAATGACTGTCATATCTGTTCTACCCATGCTTTTTAGAGTAAAGGGTCTGTCTTGGAACAAACCTGGTTTTACTGAAAGAAATTCAGGAAAAGAATATTTTGTCACTGTAGAAGAAAGATACTAACATTGCCAAATAAACAGAGCACTCACATAAAGAACAATTTCTCAAGGAAAATGGCTTATAATTGGAATAATTTGTACTGTTTAACACTCTGTGGAACTTAGTTCACCAGGTTTTGTTAAAAAATAATAGCTTGTTATCTGTAACTCCTTGGTTAACCTTAACTGCTTATGAAGAAATGTTAAATTCTTGAATTTGTCTCAACAGGCAAGTTAACTGTTAGAAAACTGTCATTGTTACCTGTTAGAGAAAATAAAATAATAGAGATCAAAAAGGGACACTCATTATTATATTTTTAATGAACTTTACTTCTATTTATAAAGAAAATTAATGCAGAAATTATCTGCTCCTGTATATAAAATTCTGGATATACTAAGTGAAAATAGGAGAGAGGACACTTAGCCACTGGGCAAAGCTTGGTGATTATGATAACCAAGCAACATACTCAGTTCCTAGTTTCATTTTTAATTCTCCAAGCACTGGATGAGAGAAATATGAACGACTTATTTTCTCTCCTTTAAATGAGGAGTTTTCAAAAGATCCAGAAAATGAGACAATACAATTTTTGTCTCATTTTAAACAATGTGTCAGAAGAAAAGCCTGGGAAAGTTATGTTTTGACAGTGAAGATTGCTGATTATTTGGGAAAGATGAACTGTTTCTAAATGATTCATTGAGTTGGAATTTAACTCGCATTTAAATCCATGATTCTTTATCTTCATCTCTCCAAGTGCAAATCACAACTTTAGTTTCTAATAACTAAAAGGAAGACTTGACTAGAAAGAGCAATTCCTTTGCTCCTTAGGAAAATGAGGAGAGATCAGATGCTTACACTTCCACTGTAAAGTAGCAAATTATTTTCACAACTTGAAAATCTTGAAGAGCATTAAAAGATCAATTGCCAGAAAAAGAATCTGAAAGCATTTGAAAAGATTACAATTAATATCTGTCAGAGAACCCACTGAAAAAAAGAAATAATCCAGCAACCAAATTATCTGTGTTAAAGAAAATAAAAATGGATTATAGGGACGAGAAAATAGTATCAAATTAATGATCAAGGAAATAGGATAAAGCAAAACAAAATTAACACAAAAATATAAAAATTTTCTATTCTACAGTTAAAAATATGAAAAAAATGATGTTTTGCCATGATTTTGCAAACATATGGGAAGAAAAGGCTAAAGAAACTGAAAGACCTGAAAAAATTCCCCAAGAGTTGCTGATGCAAGAAAAAAGTATCCAGACTTCCCCATTACTTTTTTTATATGTCATTTGATATTTAGAATTCTTTCTTCCTTATATTCTTAATGTATCTTAATCATCACTGGATAGTGATTTTTTGTATGCCTGCCTTAGAAGGACTATTATTTGTGAATTAAAAGTGAGCATGTATATCCAAGATATATGATATTTATTGAGGAATGTCCTATAATATATCACTTAAAATTTATAGAGGAACTAATTCTTAGAAGGACATGAAATTCTGAGTATCTCAATGAAAGATTCTCACAAGATTAATACTTACTAGTTTGTGGGATTTAATGAGACTTTAAGTTTCTAAAATTGAACATAGAAAAAATGGAAAAATCACAAACTGCCATTACTTTTGAAAACATGTTCCTGACCAGCAAGTTCTTGGCCTTGAGTTTGTAAATACAGGAAGGAGAGGGTTCTCCCTTCAACACTTCCTACATATGTCCATAGAGCTTTACTATTTTATGTAATTCTCCTGGTAAACAACTGCTTGAATACTGAATTCTATTAAAAAGCACTGATTACCTATAAAAGCTACATCTTACCGAAAGGGAAGGTGGAATATTTTTAGACTTGAAAACTGTGTAAAATTTTGCTGAGGCAAATAAGATCAATATTTTCAGATGGAAGTTTAGCAAACATTGCTTGAATTGTACTTTCTGCTCGGTTTTTGATTTATCTTTGTATACATCTAAGAATATCATATGTGTTGCATTTAACATGACTAAGAGTCATATGAATAGAAGTCTCAAACTGAAGAGAAGTCTCAAACTTGGTCATGAAATCAGAAGGTTACTGTAAACCAAGAAGGGAGATGTAAGAGTTCTGGAAAAGAACTAACATCAGGTCCAGAAGGGTTTTTTGTACATAGTAACTGTTTTCAAATGGTAAAGAAAAACAGCTGGTGTTTTAGAACATTACCATTCACATTTTTCTGTGGGGTTTTCTCTAATTTGAGTGAATTTCATATTCATAGAGATGTTTTATACTGCTCCAAGTGTCAGGCTTTTAGCAGAAGAAATAGGTTAGAAATAAGATCTCAAAGTTTTTACCATGAACTTCTTAAGTCCTTTTTTTTTTTGGCCATATCACCTGTGATCTGTTTGCTTTCCTTTAAATTTTCCATGTAAATAATGAAGTCCTATCATCAAAGGTGGATAGACAAGCCCATCTGGAATCTGTGGAGATATCTCTTGAGTTTTTAAGAAAGCTGAGAAAGAAAAATATATTAGAAAAAAAGTGGAATTCCACCTCTCTGCTCTTCAGAGACAATGACCAGAATAGCATATTTTGGTTTAATGAGCTACAGTGGAGTAGGAATTCCAGATATAAAAATTTCCTAGGAATTCCATTAGAATGGTTCCAAATTAAGAAAAATATTCATCTGGAAATGATGACAACACTTATCCGAGTTGTTTTTGTAACAATATGGGGAAAAAGGGAGAGAGAAAGAAAGATTGTGTCTTCATACAAAATTTTCTGAAAGTCTAAGAACATATTTTTAGGCTATGTCACATTTTAAAGTTAAATCAATGAACAATTTGAAATAAAATGCCCTTTCAAACTGGAGGAACCAAATATTTGTCTTCAAAGATTAAAATAAAACTTTCAGATATGGAAGAAAAGGGAAGGGTGTTTCCTTCCTAAAATGAACAGACTTTCTGCAAATTAAGTTATTCCTTTGTAGCTGCATTTAAAATATTTTGCTGGCAAAACAGTTATATGAAAAATAATCTTCCTTCATGAAGCAACATTTTAGGTTGAAAATCATCACATCAGGATAATTATTTCCTGATCTTCTAAACTTCCATCTCAGTATCTTAGAATACAAGGACTTAATGGGAAATGGAGGACAGGCTGCAGACACATCTGATTTTTTCTTATGTTCTTTCTCTGATTTTTTCAGAAAAAAAAAAAGAAAAATACTGCTTTTAGGCTCACGTACTATTTTCTGCCTTGGGTGAAATAAGAGAAAATGCAGTAAATAACCCCATTAAAATGGGTCTTAGAGAAGAAATATATATTCTATGATCAGGATAAAGCTACAAATCAGACACAGTATTCATCAAATTGTCATCACTTCAGGACATATCATACCCTTCATCTCTGTCCTTTGTAATTGAACAGAGATGCCACATTCTGAAGGCATAATATGACTTTAAAATACCAAAATACCAAAGTATTATCTTCTATATGTCCAAATTTTAGATTCTAGTTTAATACTAATACTTATTCTCTGGAGATTTATGGGCAATTCAAGAATTTATTTTCCCATAGTGAAAGTAAAGGGTATATTATCGATTTTTATTTATATATTTTTTTTAAGTTCCGCTGCTGGTCTGGTTCTGCCCTGCTTTGGGTCTAATACCAAACAGAACATTATTACTGAACTTGATTACTTAGGAAAGCACCTGCTTGCTCCTGTTATTCACCAAGTATACCAATGTGCACTGAATACATTAAGCAGTCTATTTGAAAAATCTTGAGACTAATGTTCTCTTGACCCTTTAATGCTAGAGAGAATAAAAGACTACCTGAAAAAACGGAGTGAATGGAGCTGCTTGGAAAAGAGCAGCATGAACATAATACACTGTGAGAAATAAGATGCAGCCATCTATTACATGTAGTGACACAGTATGATTTCAAGAGGCTGGGCAGAAATTCTTCAAATCACAATCAGGGACATTAAAACTAAGTCAGTGAACATGAGCTCTCACTCTGCTTATTATTTTCACCAGTAGGAATGCAATCAGGATGGATAGTGGCACTATATGGAAATGTTTTTTACTGCTAGGCAGGTTGGAAGAAACCCTTCTGGTTCATCCTGTAGGTAAATCAGTTGAAGCTGCACAATTCATCTGTATTTTGGATGGCCTAAAACATAGATGCTTTGCTCAGCATCTGTGATTTACATGGACACTTTATGTACAGAGAAACCAGTAGGTCTTTTTTTAAAAAAACCTCAGGATTAATCTTAGTCTGAGGTGTTATGAGCACTGTGTATTACAAATATTAGTCCACAAATACTATCTGCAATGCTTTCAAATTTTATATTCTAGTTTAATTTCTAAGCAATTAACATTAAAAAACTCACAAAGCAGTGAGAAGACATTTCACTTAGAGCTGTTCTTGAATTTCACCTTATTATAAAGGGGAGGAAATACTGCTTCCCACCAACGCCTAAAAGATTTTTAACTCATAATTTCTTTCTGCCAGTATAATTTACAAACCAACAATACTTCTTTGGTGATGTAAGCAGTTGTTTACCTAAATTAACTATATTTTTAAATCAGGTTATTTTCAAGGTTGGATGGAAATAAAACATTTAAAGGGAAAGTGTTCAGAGCACTAATTAGTGCTGTGTTTTCTCTGTGGCAGGTTGACCTCTCTGGCTAAGATATCCTATAGTATTGATTAAGACTTTGTTTACAGAGTGTCAAGCCCAGTACTGGAAATAAATTTAACCAAGAAGAGAATTGATATTAGTCAGGATTACACTCACTTGCAAGATGAATTACATCCTTATGGTTAATTGATGTATACTCATGAGAAAATGTCTTCATTGACATTAAAAGCCATATAGATTTAATGAAGTTTTTGATTTGCCAAACTTTTGCAGCTCATACTTTAGCTACAAAACTAACAATGTAAACATTCCAGACAAGGGTACTTAGGCTATGTTCATCTGAGTCATTTGCATTTTCTTGCTTAATCAGATTGATTTTTACTAGATTGTAAACAAATGCAGATTTGCTAAAGTAGTGAAAAAATACTTTAGTTTTGAACATTCTGCCCTCACACTTTACAGATTCATGTTCAATTTCTACTTCACAGAAGGTCAGTTTCCCTTCTGGAAAGCCTTGAGTTGTGAGATACAGAGCAGGAGTTCAGAAAGTGTTATTCACCAGGCAAATCCATCATGAGAAAAAAATGTTACTTGTTTTTAGTGATCCTACCAACAAAAAAAGCAAGATTGTTGGGAAAAGATTCCCACCTTTTAAACAAGTGCAGTTATCCTTCTACAAGAGTCATGAATTAAAAACTTGGGATTTGGGCTTTCTAGAATAATTGATTGATTGTCTGAGTTGTTTTGGTGTTTGTTCAGGTTGGTTTTTTGCTGTTGTGGGGTTTTTTCTTCCCCCCTTTTTTTTCCCTTCTTCCCCCCCTCCCTTTTATTTTATTTTTTTTTCTCTTCTCTCTCTTTTTCCTGGAGGAAGGTCAACTAATAGAAGTAAGGTCTTACCCCCAAACCTTGGTTAAACCTAGCTTCATATACTTTAGCTCATCCATATGGTTAAAATAAATTTACTAGATCAAAGTTTATATGGGGAGCTCGGGATTTATAAGTGGAAAAATAGTTGTATAAATTTAATGAGAAAATATTCTTCATTATGTAAGTAGTGACCACACAGATATTATGCCTCACCTAAAGAGGAAAAAACAATTACAGTTTCTAATAATTGAACTTCTTTACTTGTAACATTGTGCATGGTGAGTTATCTGTATCCACTATGGGTGCCTACCTTCTTGGTGTACAAACCAACAGTAAGACATTTCTCTCTCAGAAACTTTGGTAAGAATAAGGATATGTTTTATTGTTGGATCATTACCACACATCAGATCATGAAGTCACCTTTGCACTTTGTGTAATACAAGAGTAAAATGTGTTTGCATTTTGTCTTCTCAGTCCTGGTACAGCGATACATAACTAATGGTGTGGAAGACTCCAGCAGAACTTGCCCTTTCTCTTAGCAATATAATTGAGATAAAAATCAGTCACGTTATTTACATTGGAGAGGGATCAGATTGATCAGATTGTCCTTTTTTTTTCTTAGTTTCTTCTACAAATTGACTCAGTGCTCTAAAATTAATGTAGTGCTTGCTGATTATTTCTCATGGTTTGAGTGGTTTGGCATTTCTCTTTGTTTGAAAAAGGCAGTTTTGAAAAGCAAAGATTCTGACACAGCAATGACAGTGAATCAACGAAAGAGGAAACTGCTGTGCTTGCTCTTTTCCTTAGGTGATAATCTACATTTTCTAAATGGAGAAAAGGTTACAAAGTGTACAATGACTGTGCTTTTACCTACACGCTGCTGTTGTGTATATAGGGTTTGCTATATTGTGGAAGGTGAGCACACCTTTGTTGATTATTTTGTCATTTATCTTTAAAGAGCTTAAAAATATTTTGCTTGGGTCTGTGTTAATAGCATTATAAAAATAAAAACAACAACACCCCCCCCCCCAAATAAACAACAACAACAAAAAAAGACAAAACAAAACAAAACAAAAAAACCCAACAACTCCCCCCCAAAATTGCAAGTGCTGTCGTAACAGTGTGCTGTATTTGAAACTGATCTGACGCACTGGCAAGGGGAATAAAATATAATTTTCATTCTGACTGAGAATTCTGTTTCCAACATTGGCAAAATACAACTATATGTAATTAATTCAACACAACTGAAATACTTAGGTGCCTGTATTGTATCACTTGCATATGAATTTGGTGCCCAAGTTGACTATGGAAACAAATGTAGAGCTGGAGGAAAAAGTAAACTGTGTATGTAATTTGAGGACAACAGGTAGTTCAGAACTGGGAAGTCAGTACGAATGTTTTCTAGATTGTAAAGTGATATGTTAACATATATAACACAGTATAACATCAGGAAGCTATAGAGGACTCACTGGAATACAGGTATGGAATCCTGGAGTTATGTGGAGTCCTGGATTCTTTACAGAAGTATCTCACTTAAATTAATTCCCCACGGCCACAGTTAGCAATTAAAAAGTAAAACATATAAATTGACAATATTTTGTGTTCTCCAGCAATGCTGCAATATAAAGAACGCTTATGTAACCTGTGAAATGTCAGGTGTTACATTTATATGCACATAGCTTTTATATTATGCCCATGTAAATAGAAAACAAAACTTTTAAATGTTAGGAAATTGTTCTAGTATTTAATATCAATTTATAAGCTCAGAAGGAGCTTAAATATGGTCACTGGAAGAATATGCCAGCAAAATATCAAAATCACAGAATCACACAGAATCACAGAATGATTTGGCTAGAAGAGACCTTCAAGATCAAGTCCAGCCAAAATAAATAAATAAACCAAAATAAAAGTTGATTAGATTATCTAAAGCAAGCGTAAGAGAAATCCTGAAATAGACATTATTGATTCATAGAAATGTAAAAAAAAAAATAATTAAATATTAAGTCCAGTTTTTCAGTTTTATTAAAATAGTTAAATCTGACTCTTCTGGGAGAATTTTCTAGATTTGTAAAGTCACATAAAAAAACATGGAATCACTTTTAAGACTGCTGTACAGGACCAAAAGCTTTATCAAACACATGCATTCATCTAAAACATTTTGTTAAATGCTTCTTTGGTAAATGAAGACAGTGGCTTGCTAAGTGCTTTAGAGCTGTTAGGACCACATGGAAATAACTGTTAACATGACACTTTGCCATAGAAAAGTCCAGCAGACAGCTCTGGAGAAAACAATTTGCTTTAATCTGTTAAAGTACTTTTCAAAAATATCTGATCACTCTACCAAGCAAAAAAGCATTGCAGAGATTTTAAGCAGTAGGAAAATGTATGCCTGAATACACATTTGGAAGAGTTTTAAATAAGAGGTGGGAGAGTGGAGTAGCAAAGCATGAAAGAAATGTGTACTTTAAACTTTCCTTTCCTTTCCTTTTTTTTTATTCCTTTTCTTATCACTTCTAAAAATGTTGAAAAGTAGAAATAAAACTTTTTTATACTGTGAAAGCTGAACATCTACAGAAAAGTCACCTTCATAACTATAAATGTGGGAGATGGGATTTTCAAATGTACTTCATAGACTCTGTTACACAAGTCCCAGGAGGGCACTTATAGTGTAGCCAACAGGGCCAATTCTATCAAGCATTGGAGAAAGTAAACTACACATTACAAATATATTAAAAATATTAAAAAAGATATTTTTGTGGATTTTTTGTTTGGTTGGTTGGTTGGGTTTTGTTTTTTTTTTAATTAGTTTGTTGGTTGGTTTTTTTTCTGTATTTGTTTAGTACTTGACACAGTGCAAATTTCTTTTGTTATCTGGTTGTATGGCATCATGTATTCACAAAACTCTACCTGCTTGTATCAGACACACCCTTATTTTAGTTAGTAAAAAATTGGTACTGAGTGCAATTTCATTCTATAATCCTGAGGGGGTTAAAGCTGCTGGTTTTTATTATTCCCAGTAACTACTATTCTGAGTCAATAGAATAAATTCAGAATATCTCTATAATTTATAACATTTTTTATAATTGTAATATGTTCTAGTTAATGACACATTAATTTGGACACTTCAGAACTCTAGACTACAAGTACTATGGTATGATTTTCCACATATGGTCTCAGTTTTTCTGATACAATCCCTAATAAGTAGGTCATAACTTACCAGTAAAACTCAGCTGACTTTTAACACCAGATTAAATGATCAGAATTCAAAAGTATTCAAAAGTATTCAACTCCCAGGGTGAGCATTTTTGGAAACCTGAACCTGCTTTATGTGCCCAAGTAAGAAGACTTGAAACTGACTCCAAAGTTCTAATTCTACAATTGTTAATTTGCCTCTGTATTTTGTCATGAAATACACTGAAATATAGGATGACCATACATATCAAAGGGTTGTTGAAACTTTGGATAGTCAAGGTATATTGGATCATCTCTGTGGTATTATTAAACCCATCTGAAGTATGAATAGGGCCTGTCCTGTTATTGAACTTTCCACAGTCTCAAATAGTATTATATCCTCTTTGCTTAGTCTCACAATACATTTAATATAGGATTATTGCAGTAGCCATCTAAGCTACTTAGGAAAATTTAAGAACCTTATGTCTACTGAGCAGGGGTTTCCATTCTCAGTATGTACTTTCATGACTATCCCCATCCTAATTTTTGACTATCCCCATTTACTGGGGTCAATGTAGCTCCTTCTTTGATATCCACCTAGAGAATGAGAGTTAAAAGTAGTTCTTCATGCTTTCACTCCTGGCCTTCAGGTCCAATCCAGCATTTGAAGAACTAAGTAAGATCAAAAAAGAAACAGAACTTCTATGCCTATATTCTAGTATTTTGGTAGGCAGTCTCAGTTTTTCTGAGCTCTATTTATCAATTTCACAACAGTTAGCCTTTATTTTATTAAGGATTAAATATTTCCAAGTTGTAAACATTCCCAGCCAAAGCATTTTTCTTACCCAGAAACTGTCCATCTTCTACAGCTATTTTCAGCTTTGGGGAGCTCACAAATGGAATAGAATGTGATCTATTATGAAACATGCTGTTAAAAATAAAATGTTAGAAATAGCACGTTTCTATCTAGCAGAGAATGATTGATTATTGCAGTGTATAAAAATCAGGATGTTAGCAGAATAGCAGTAAAGAACTACATTAGACTTACTGCATATAAACCACAATCTTTTTGTTGTTTACAAGGACTTTCCAAAACACTGAGGTGGTTGCCTAGAAAATATTTTAAGATATAAGTACAGAGATGGTGACATTTCCTATGGCATATCAGATTGATTTGTCTATTTTTAGACATATTTACAGCAATCATTTTTTAAAATACACTGAAGAATATATACTCTGTTATTTATCATCTGCTGTTGTGAAACCTTTTGTCATCTGAGAAATGTCTGATGACAAAATGTTCAGGAAATGATTTTTAAAACTCAGCTTTCTTTTCCTTACATTATATACTAAACCTTTCTGTCTTCTTTTTCTCAACATGAAAGAAAAGAACTAGACTAAAAATCAGACAGCACATTTAACGTTAGCTGGTTTAGTTCATATCTGTCTTTGTGAGGATACTTACACTCTTTATTCCAACTCATTTATTTGAAGTTTAGTCCTTACATCATAACCTTATCCCTGGGGAAAAAAGCAAGTTTATACAGGCACATGCACCTATTAGCTCCTAGTACTACTGAAAATTGAGTTAGGGTATCCTGCTCTGCTGCCCATACAGTGATGTCACTAAGAACTAGAATAATATAAACAAGGTTCACTACATAAGAGAAAAAAATATATCACTAGTCTTGGAAACATTACAATTTCTTACATAAGGCTATCCTGTCTTGGTGATGGAACTTCATTGCCTAGTTAAATATACATCTCATAAATATCTGTGGAGTATTTGAAAGATACTGGAGATATTGGAGAAGCTACAAACCTGGATTTTTACAGTATTCATGTGCTCTCTATAATAAGAAAGTGCATGAACTGTGAGTGCAGTTTTTCCACCAGCATAGATGATCACAATCTACTGATCTCAGTCAAGTTTTAGTTCCCATGTCACAGGTGGATTACAACTTGTATTCTATATGTGACAATGTGCAAAGGAACACATAACCATGAAATGTATATGGGCAGACAAGTTGAATTTTTGTTAGATAACTTTCAGAAGTTGTTTTTTTATGGGTGGTTTATTTGTCTGAATCTTTATTCAATTTTCTCAAGTCTGCCTAGTACAGAAAGTGATGGTTATGGGGAAAGGTCCTATGCATACTCCTTAGCAGGATGGAATTAACAAGACACCTGATATTCTGAACCAAATTTCTCCTTCACATACATGCACTTACAGACACATTTCAAAGGTGACATTTCTTTCCACAGACTTTGTGATACATTCTGATACATTTCTTTTGAAATGGAAAAGCAGGCACATGAACCTATTTGGTTTCAACCTCTTTGTTCAGGGGTTTATGAAACAATTTGAGTCTGAAATGCTGAAGACTCTGCTATTGCTGAATCTAAAATAAAATGTATGCCAAGTTGAGAGCATATAATCTCCTAACCAACTTCTGTGAGCAAGTACATGAATGTTAAAGAAAAAAGCATATACTTTATGATGCTTTTAAGAAAGTAGAAACTTTTCACCAACATATTTTGTTATCCTTAGGAATAATAATTATTAGTATAATTATAAGGAAAATGGTTTCACCAAAGCCTTTCTTTAACAGTGTGTTTTCTACAATATCTGCATCTTTTGAATCCCTTTTCCCAGTTTGATCACTCAAGTGTGGTCATTTTTAGTCATTCCATCCTCAGTAGAATACAGCAATAGTAACTAGAATTGGATGGAATTACAGATGCAAAACTTTTCTATTGAAAAAAAAGTTCTTAATTGGAATAGAAATTTTCCTCAATCAGGATGAGGTCAATTTTACTAAATTACCCACTGGAAAGTTTCTCATTTCAACATTTTCTAAATTGAGAGTTACATCTGTCATTCCAGAATGACTATTCATCTCAAACTTGTAAGGAACAATAGTAAGGAATATGTAAATCAAAGGCTTGAGGTTAAACCAAAGCAGATTGAAAGTAGCTGTTTCCACTGATTTCTACTGATTCTCAATTTGCAGCTTTTGTGGTGATTTTAATTTGTTGTCCAAACTTATAGTGGAAAGAGTTGGTTTTGTTTGTTTTCTTTTTTTCTTTTGTTCTTTTTTTTTTTTTTTTCAATTTAAAAAGTGTTCCCAAATTGGGAAAATTATTTCCCACCTGGTTCTAATAATAGGTTGTTTGAGTGGGTTGTGCTTTCAAACCTACTGTCAGAGTGCTTTGCCAACTGTTAAATCAGGGTAACCTACCTTAAGTTCTTAAAATGCCTGGCTCTTGTATAAGTGTACCAGAAAATTATATGAATTAAAATAAACTTACAGACGGTGAATTGTCTCCCTCTGACCAGAGAGAACTGAAGTTCACTTTGCACCTTGGATTGAGTTGGGTATTTTCTAAAATGATTATTAAAGAGAGTGTACCCCCAGTCTGGCCCTTCTCTGAAGTTTTTGGAGTTGCCTATGTGCAGAGGGGAACACAGAATATTTTCAGAGACAGATACAGGTATAGGGTCATTTCACTGTCAAATTGAAGAGATAAGTGTTTGCTGAGCATCCTTAGTCAAGGTTATATGATTGAGATGCAATGGGTCTCTTATATTACAGTAGCTATTCCTGGTTTTGTGGCTATAGTTGTGGGTACTGAGCAGTTAAAAAATAGAATGTTCTTGTGCCTCCAGCTCTGGAAGATGTCAGTCCAGATCCAGTGTCACTTTCTAATTTAGAAGGTCAGGGATGATTTAGTAGTGGCAGAATTAAGAAAAAGGAGTATTTGGTTAGGGAACTTAGAAAATTGAAGGCAAACTCTGGCTTTTTTGATTGTTGGTGTCTATTTGTATCGCTGAGGGAGAAAACAAGCCTTGCCAGCTTCTCTTTTTAAGCTAACAAAATCTGTTTTCTGGTGGTTCTATCTGAAGTATTTAAATTTAAAAAAGGAAACTGTGGTTCTCATTTTTTTTCCCCCCTAACATTTAAAAGTCTGTTTCTTTTTTTACTCTGTCAAAGACTTTGGGGGAAAACAATAAATTAAAATCTTGCTCATCTAAAGAGGTTTCATTTTTTTATGGGTTTTATATATTCAAACAAATCTGTTCCTCTCTTTCAGGATGGTGGGTTTTCTTGCTAAAATGCTCAAAGATCTGTTGCTCTCTTTAAGTTCATTGAAAAAAACCTGCATTTAAAACTATTATTGTCTATTAGTAAATACATTTTTTCTAAGGTACATGAATCTCACAATCGGAAGTCTAGGGCACACAAATTCATCAAAGTCACTGTAAGGAAATGCTTAGAAAAATCTCATCTCTGATCATCACACATGTACATTCAAAGTTTGAACAAAATTAATTTTTAAACTAGAAATCACTCAGTGCATTTGTGTGACAATAATGTAGTGGATTAACATTAATATAGAACTTGCTTCTAAGTGCCATGAAATGATTTTTAACAGGATTTTGGACTTCTGTTTACTCAGCAGAAACGTATTAATAATGTATATTTCATAAATACATTAAAATGTATAAAAAGAATCACTTTACTGGCTAGTGCACATGGGGTTTTTTTTCATTATTCCTCTCTGTGAAGAATAAAATGAACAAAGTTAACAGTTGAATATATCCATAAAATCTTTTACTGGCAGAAGAACCTTGAAGATAATTGGGAAATAAAACCAAATGCATCCATATGAGTTGCCAAATGCATATGCTAATTTCTATTTTGAAATGTGCTGTATTGGGTACCTGACTTTGTTTTGTGTGAGATACACCAGGGAAACCTAGATTGAAAAACTAAAAAATGTTTTTTTCAGAATATGCTTGGCCAGGATTTTTTCACATACCTAAGGATGTTCATTGATATTTCAGTCCTCAGTATATGTTTGTCCAGATATCAAGTCCTTGACTTTCAGACAGTGAACTAAATGAGCCTTTCCCCAATATCTTAGACAAATCAAAGATGTGGCCCAGGAGGGGTGAAGACCATAGTGAAAAATACTGTCTGTTACCTGGAGCAGAGTGTTCTTGTTATGAGGCATGGTGATATCAAATGAATAGTGGACTTAGGAAGAAGGATTTAAGAAGCCACATTTAAATGCAAGTGATGCTGAAGTCTCAGAGAGTTTTGACAGTGTAAAACCCTAGAACTTAAGTAATAAGAGACCTAATAATGAACTAGGACCTCATTGCCCTGAACACTTCAAGAATGGATTTCATTCTTAGTATTGTACTAGACAGTTGTCAATTTTTACAAATACTCTAATCAGGGTCTTTGGCTATTCATTTAGTCTTATTTAAAAGTTATATTTGTTAATGAGCAAATCATTATGGCAAAAGGAACAGGACAGAAGGACTATAAATACATGTAGTCTCTGATAAGAACTAGGGCTGTCAAGTGACTAAGTATTCACTTTCCTACACTACTGGTGTATTTCTACATCTTATTATTTTCAAAATCTAACTAAACTTTTATTATTTATTTATTTAGTTAGTTAGTTAGTTATTGATCCATTTGTGTTCCTGTCTGCCCAGTATTGAATAGGAATTTAGCTTCATTTAGGGTTCGGTGTAATTTTTATTTAATTCGACCTCTTTGTGGAAGATGACCATTTTTGATTTGATAATCGACTGACATGACAGTGATTTACTGCAAACCAGGAAAAGCTCAGAGATTTCCCTTGAAATTACTGAAAACAAATTGCTGAGAATCATACCTTATTAAATTAAAATTACTTATGTTTCTTACCCTTATAAGCAGTGATTAGATCCTGCTAGGCTCAAGCTTCATGTTAGTGTTAGTGATACAAATCCAATCACCCTCACTCCATTAGAATGGACTTAGTCTCTATTAATCACATTTTTCAAGGTTTCAGAACCAATAAACTTATTCTAGATTTGCAGAAAGTTTATTGATCAATGTGCCATGTTCTACCAAATTCATCTCCTTGTATGTTTCTACCAGAAGCAAAAATATTTTGAAAAAACTGCCCTATTTGTCTGTATGCTTATATATTAGACCAGTGGATGTTAGAGAAATATTTTTGTTTGTCTCTGTTTTCTGTATGTTATTCATAAAAACACAGTCTAAGGGTATTTAAGAGCTTGCCTAGTCCAGCTCCCTGCTGAAGGCAGGATTTATCTTGACTCTATCAAGTCATTCCTGACAATTGTTTGTACAACCTGTTTGTAAAACTCTCTAGCACTGAGGAATTTACAGTCCTTTGAGGAGTTTTTTTTCCCAGGGAAATTATCACAATGTGTACAGTGTTGTTTGCTTTGTTTGTTGTTTTGTTTTGTTTTGTATATATATTATTTGGTTTGTTTTATGTTTGTGGTTTGGTTTGGTTTGGTTGTTTGTGGTTTTCGTTTGGTTGGTTGCTTGCTTTTGTTTTTATACTGTGTGTGCATGTAGGGGTTTTTTTTTGTTGTTTTTTTTAAGAAAAATGCCTAACCCAGTTCTCCCTTACTACTTTTGAAGTCTGTTGTATCTTCTGCTATTACATCATATGCTATTCTCAGTCTACACAAAGAAAAGTTCATTACATTTGTCTTTGTAACAACCTTTAACATATTTGAAAACTGAGATAACTAGTCTTGAGTCAGTGAGAAGAATCAGTCCTCTTTCACAAGGGAGGCATAATTTGTTCTAATTTATGGTTTCATTTCAATGTTTGTTTTTCTTGCCACTTGCATTTTTCCTTTCACTGAAGCTTCACCACTGATGTTTGCCCAAGGTCCTGTAGCCTAGTGTGAACACAGTGAATGTTGAAATCGCTTAAGGAAACACCAGGCCTACTCACCTTCAGGCACATGTCCTTGGTCTTGTCCTGCTCCACAGAAAGGTTTACTGTTTGGCACATAGTTGCTGCATGCACATAGCACACACCAGAAGTACAGCTGATATCATCAGAGATGCTGAAATGTGAAGTCTGACTTTTAAATCAATCCCATTTGTGTTGAATGCGTTCTCTTAGCATTCCAATTTTATCACATCATGAATGCTCCAGCTGGAAGCAATGTCTGACAGTTGATCTGTGGAAATTTTATTTTATTTTTAAACTCAGAACAGAATAATTGTAGTCCTGCTCAGCCAAAGTTCTCATTAAAAATATAAAATAAAATAAAATATGAAGGGCTTTAAGGCTTAAATAGTTCTGAATCTTGAAATTGTATTATGGTGTTTCCTAGGAATATTATGTTTCTTATAATTGTTACAAATATTTGCTGCAGTTCCACCTGTGTTGCATGATCTAACAAACAAGCAAGTTGTATTAAAAGGCTAATTATTAACATTTTTAAATTAGGAATTTTTTTCATCAGTCATGCAAATATTCATCTGTGGAAAAACAGACTCTGGTACATCTATATGCAGGTCTGTTGTTCTGAGTACAGATAAGGGTCATTGGTAAGACCAAAAGAAGATTTTGAAGATTGTCTTAGAATCATTCAAACCACCAAACACTGGTCTTGGACCGTGGTTACTGAAAAAAAGAAAAATAAAATTATTTACATGCCTTTTGACCAGGACTACTTTAAAAAGAACACTTTGTTCTCAGACACTGCATCACCAACAGAGAACCTGAATTTACTGTCATTTAGGATAGCTGGGATAAGGAAAAAATAACTCCCAAATTAAATTACTTAACCATTACTAATTACTAATCTTTGAGGTAGTAAGCAATGTACAGCCCTAGTGAAGTATGTTATTGATACCCTCTGAAACTACTGATTTTTAATGCATAGATACTGGGTCACTGGAATAACTTGACACAAAACAATTTATGTGGCATGCCTGACAGGGTCAGTGTATACAGCGAAATTAGACTACAATGGACCATGATTTCTACTTTTTTACTTTAAGGCAACCCCATCTTTTGAAGTTCTCAAATGGAAGTGTCTGGACCACTTCATAAATGGCTCAAGAAATTACATACTTTTCTTGTGCATTTCTCACCTATTTGCCTAGAACTGATGACAATATGTGTGTATCAATAAAGGATATTTTCATCTATGGTATCTTATTCTTCAGGCCACTATGTTGATTCTTGACTTGTAATGGTGAAAATAAAAATGTTGCAATGCTGTGGTCAGTTAAATTACACTGGTTTGAATGCTGCAAGTGACAGAATCAGTTCCGATTCAGCATTTTCTTTGAACTAGTAGAATTTATGCACTATAAGTCTGGGATGGTTTCTGAGCTTGGGAACATTCTAACCTGTGCTTTGTTTTGTAGCTTGGACCGCTACCATCTTGACATCTGAAGAAGTGTCCTGTTAGTATAGCACAGCCTTGGCTATATCTGTTGCCACTTCTGAAATAAAAAGACATGATCCCATCTTGAAGACTCTTACTCACTTTATCTTTCTACTTAGTTTTCCATGCAACATTGTTTGTATTCTTTAACCAAGCAGGGACACATTTATAGAGAGACTAGACTAAAAGAGATTTTACAAAGCCATAAATTCACAGACCTAGAGGGCAAAAAAACCCTTTTCATTGTGATATAAATTGTAAGAAAAACATCTGGTTCAAGAAAGTATATTGTGCTGTTCCAGCATAGTATCAGAATCCTTGCCTTTTACAAAAAATATCTTCATCTTGAATAGTCAAAGAAAATAGAATCTTAACATTTTAAATTTCTTTCTCCTTATTCTCTGTAGTTAAATTTTCATAATAGTTAAAAAGTCTTATGTATGGCTTCGTTAGTGTCGTGGTTTGAGTGAAAACCAAACAAATTCTGTTCAGTGATTTTACTTTTCAGCTTAGGTTTTCTAACTAACTGCACTTTCGGAAGTTAGCAGTATGTTCTGCAGACAGTGTCTGCTTCTACACCTCATGTTTAGAGTTACTACAAAAGATGGAATGCAGACCAAGGCCACTGCTAGAACTTGTGTATTGCACTGAGGGGTGCAGAAAGTGAAAGACTGCACCTGTGGGGAGGAGTGGACAGGACAGATGACCCCAAACTTACCAACGAGGTATTCCAGACCATATACGTCATATCCAGTATATAAAGCTTGAGGGTCGAGAGGGTCTCTCTTGCTCTCTGTGTTGGGATCTCTCTCTCTGGGTCGGAATCTCTCTCTCTGGGTTGGGATCTCACTCTATGGATCTCGCTCTCAGTCTCTCTGTCTCTCTGAGGGGTTTTCCCCCTCAGAGCACCAAGGAGGACTTTGTCTGTACTGCCTTCAGTCCTGATCAGTGTGTTCCTGAACCTGGTACCAGAATCCAGCTCCTGAACACAGCTCCCGTCTGCTGTGGGGCCAGGTCTGGGACTCTCCCTGTGCCAACTCCACAGCATCAGTGACAGTGCCGTAATTAACATCAGGGGGGTTGGGTTTGGTACTGGTTTTGTACATATTTGTATATATTTCATTATTATTATTATTTTCATTTTCATTAAATTGTTCTAGTTTCCTTTTCTAATCACTAAGTCTCTCTCCCTTATTTCTTTTCTCTTCCCCTTTGGGGAGGGAGGGGGGTTAAAAGAGAGCGTCTGTTATTGATCAGGGTTGCCCTGACCCTAAACGTGACAGTGAGGGAAGGACAGAAATTCTGTACAGAGCACCAATAGTTGCAAGCAGGTCCACCTCTGGTCAGTCTTGAAAGCTCCATAAAGATCAGCATAGTTCTCTTTCCAGCTGTTACATGAAAACTGTTGAAAGCCACCAACAGTTCTATATATGTGTATTATCTAATTTAGAAACAGTTGGGGAAAATACCTTTTAGTTAAAGCAAGAATGCAATATCTGAAGTTCTTAATTAAACCTAGATGAACACTCTACTCCTCATAGTAAAACTATCATTAGGGAAGCTCATTACTTTCTGCTATGTTAGCCAGTCTCATTTTCTTCTAGTTTTATGTGACCTATATAGCCACTACCTTCCTCTGCATTTGTGTCATGCAGGGACATAGATAACATTTGGTTTCTTTCACATTTACAACAGATATGCACATGTCAAGGAATGTCACTCTGGAGAGAGGTTCCTTATACTATCACATCTAGAATGCCTCTAAACTCTCATCTAGAACTCCTTGAAGCATCTCACCTACGTATGTCTAACAATAGCTGTAAGATATCCAATGCCAGACAAACACAGGGAAAATTCCTTTCACAGATGGAAGAGCCAGATTCTGAAGTACCAAAAGAAGTTTGGGGTACAATTTATAAAAAAAAAAAATAGAAATTTCTACAAGATAATTTGCAATTTTATGTTATCTGGTTACTGCTCACAGAACCTAAATTAACTATGAACCGGTAAGGATTTGCTGCTGTATCTAAAATAATGCAATTTCCTTAAAAGACAAATCATGTGGTAATCTACTTTGGTTAGAAAATTACAATCTTAGTACTTATAGATATTAAATACAGTCCAGAAATTAAATACTTGGAGGTAATAACAGAGTTGAGAGATGAATTATTCTGCATGAATAGAGGTCATCGAGCTATAAACAGTCACAGACACATGTAAAGCAGAGATATGAGAAAAAAAAATGTAGAACAGTTAGAGTGAAATAATGCACCAAGGAAGGTTTCTTAGGCAACAGTCCTGAGATTCTCAAAAACAGATTAAAGACAACATCTAAAACACAACAAATCTAAAGACTTTAAATTTCCTTTCTGAAATTGACTTCATTACCACCTTTCTTGTCTGTCCTCTTAATTTAGTCTTTATTCTATATACATCTAGGTTTCTAAAGACCACCTTTAATAGCACCATTACTTGTTTCATAATGCATATTGTATGATTGGATATAGACACAGTTACTTTAGAAAATGGAATTGGGATGACTACTGGGAAAATTTTATAATATAGAGAGGAAAAGAAAATAATTTCTATGTTCTAGCAAAGTTCATGATTCAGTGTTTGAAGGAACTAATTTTTTTTTATTGTTATTTTTCTCTACTATTGCATTTGTAAAATTCCTAAAATTTCAAATCCATTAAAAGATAATGAAATCTTGCTCTCAGTAACACCTAGGAAAGTAAGTATTTCTACTTTGACACCTGGATCCATAAGTCAGAGAACAGTATTATATGTCAAGACATGGGTAGCAAGTGGAACAATTCCTAGAGCACCGGATTACGTTTCTCAAGAGGTCTTCACCCATGACCTGTGGATTATGTTTAGCCTTAGCATTTTGACTATGCTACTGGAAATAGACAAAATTATATGTAAATGAAACTACAACATAAGAGCTCCCCAAATGTCCTGCCTTCTGAGTTCACAGAATTAATTACTCTAGTAAGCTAGTATCTTCCTTTTATTGGGAAGGATTATTATTTTGCCACTATGTTCTGCCTTTACAAATTTTCTTGATGTCTTACCACACTCTGAGTCTGAGTACATGCTGCAAGGAGACTGGTGCGGACTTACTACATGGCTGCTTTTAGAAATGGAGAACAAGAGTTTTCAAGAGGACAATGACACCTACTACTTGTGAGCTAATACTTGCTGGGGAAAAAAAAAAAAAAAAAAAAAAAAAAAAAAAGAAAAGCAGATCCTATTTGCTGCTCTTTGGCTGGGATTGCTGAGGACATTAACAGCTGTCAAATTAGTACTATTTTGTCAGAAAAAGAGAGAAGGGCAAGGGCCAAGGTCCGAACCTGAAGTTTGTATCATATATACACCTCAGAACTGGCTGTAGGGTTGATCTCTTTGGCATTACATGAAAGAGAGTGAGTATGCAGAGATTAGGGGTTTAGCAGTGGGACTGACATCAATGCAGCTACATGGATTCAGTCTGCTGTGAAAGAAAAAAATACACATAGAGGCAGAGTAATTATTGACTTAGCTTTTGTATTTGAGAACAGGAAGAACATACTGCACTAGCCTGATTCTATGATGCCCTATTTGTTAGCTGATGATAGGTAGACAGGTTGGATGCGTGATTCACTTCACACCCTGGGAAAGACAGTGTTTAATGCAAAATGAGTCCTTAATGCTTTCTCACTGTTCTTCAACCTTGAAGAAATACATGTGCTCAGCTCAGTTTGTCAGTTCTTATACTCACCCTGGGATTTATTCATTATTCGTATTTTTTTAAACACCACTGCAAATCCATAATGTACTAATAGCACACTGACTCTTTAGAATGTGATACCCGGTGAGAAACCCTGCAGAATGCTTTGGAACATGCATATTATTTTAAAGTAGCGGTTTGTTGATGAAGTGTTTATGCTGAGCTTTGCTTTATCCTTCAGAGGAACAGTTCTTCCGCCTTACAATTACACTGACAAAGAAACACACAACATACCCACTGAACTCAGTCACACAGTCTGACTGAGTCTCATTCAAGTCACAGAGTGAAGCTCCACTGGTATATATGGATAGATACAGGAAGACCAGTGGATGTTGTCTATCTTGACCTAAGCAAGGCTTTTGACAGTGTCCCATAACATCCTTGAGGAGAAGCTCAGGAAGTACGGGATGGAAGAGCAGATAATAAGATGGATTAGTAACTGGTTGGACAATAGATTCCAGAGAGTGGTGATCAATGGTGCTAAGTCCAGCTGGAGAGCTGTAACCAGTGGAGTCCCCCAGGGGTCTGTGCTGGGTCCAGTCCTGTTCAACATCTTTATCAATGACATTGATGACAGGACAGAGTGTCTGCTCAGCAAGTTTGCTGATGACACGAAACTGGGAGGATTGGCAGATACGCCTGAAGGCTGTGCAGCCATCCAGCGAGACTTGGACAGGTTGGAGAACTGGGCAGGGCAGAACCAAATGAGGTTCAACAAGGATAAGTGTAAAGTCCTGCATCTGGGTAAGAATAACAAATTACACCAGTACAGACTGGGAGGTGATCTGCTGGAAAGCAGCCTTGTGGAAAAGGACTTGGGAGTCCTGGTGGACAACAAGCTTTCAATGGAGCAGCAATGTGCCCTTGTGGCCAGGAAGGCCAATGGTATCCTGGGGTGCTTCAAGAGGAGTGTGTCCAGTAGATTGAGTGAGGTTCTCCTCCCTCTCTACTCTGCACTGGTGAGACCTCACCTGGAGGTCCAGTTCTGGGTTCCCCAGTTCAAGACAGACAGAGATTTGCTCGAGAGAGTCCAATGAAGGGCTACAAGGATGATTAAGGGACTGGAACACATGCCTTATGAGGAGAGGCTGAGACACCTGGGGCTCTTTAGTCTGGAGAAGACTGAGAGGCGACTTGATAAATGTTTATAAATATATGAGGGCTAAGTGTCAAGAGGAAAGTGACAGCCTCTTCTCACTTGTGCCCTGTGATAGGACAAGGGGGAATGGTTATAAGCTAGAACACAAGAGGTTCCGCCTTAACATGAGGAAGAACTTCTTTACAGTAAGGGTCACAGAGCACTGGAACGGCCTTCCCAGGGGGGTTGTGCAGTCTCCTTCTCTGGAGATTTTCAAGACTCGCCTGGATGTGTTCCTTTGTGACCTGTGTTAGATTATACTTAGATTATACTTAGATTATGACCCTGCCTGGCAGGGGGGTTGAACTCGATTTCCAAGGTCCCTTTCAACCCCTAATACTCTGTGATACTGTGATATAACTTCTCTAGTGATATTGGCAACCCTGAAGTACAGTGTGTAGGGATATAGTCAGGCAAGGGTCTTCTACAGATGTTGAGAGTGATTCCATGCATAGGGTCATGGATCTGAATATACAGGTGGTTTAACATCCAGCCAGACTGAGGAAGAACACTGCAGAGACCATGGAAAGCTGAAGCAATTAAGAGCCGCTCCAGACTTCTGCACTCTTTGGTGCAACCTGATAACTGAATACAACATAATACCAGGACTAAAACCATGCTGAGAAAGAATGGAAGAGTTAAAAACTCCAAAAACCTCTGAGTATGGGAGCATATACTGATATACTTGTTCAGTGAACAGAGGAATAAGAAAGATGATCACTGGAGAAAAAGACAGATCCTTTATGTATATAGATGCAAAATAATTAAATAGAAAAATACTATTTTCTACTGTTTCAAAACAGAAATTTTGAAGGCTAAAGGGTGGTGTATATTTGAAATACTGTTTTTTCCCTTACAGTCTATTCTAACAGCAATACTGACAGATGTACAGTTTATTCAACAAGAAACCAAACATTTTGACTGTGTGTCAAAATTTTTCTATTTTCAAAGCAACAGACAGTAAGTTTCCAACCTCCAATTCTCCAACCTTACAGTGATATTACCTCAAAAAAAAATAAAAATTGGTCTTTGATGATAGCAGGCTTATAAACCTGTATTCTGAACAGTATCATTAAAATATTTCTATTTTATAGTCCTCCTTTAATTTAAATATTTCTTGATATACGATACATCATTTCATCAATGACTGGTCATGTAATAGCTTAGCCAGAAGCAAAATCTGGTTGAATTGGAAAAGTACCTTGAAAATGAGACTTCTGTATTGTAAAATTATGTAGGATAAAGCTTTCTATTACCCTGAACAGTCAATGTGTACTGGCCACACTAACAGTAATATTAAGAATATGCATGACAATGAAGTTTTATACTGTATTCCATTTTCCTTTGCAAAAGTTATATTTTATACCATTACAAAATGTATGTGTTATTGCTCTGTTTTGCTTATAGCAATTTCTTTAAGTGGAGCTGAGAATAGTCACTATTTTATTGTGTAAGCCTTACTGATAGCAGGAAAGTAATTTCATTTCTCCCTGGTAAATTCTTAGAGAAAAATAGGCAGATAGTCTTGTGGTTACATTTCTGCAATCAGAGATGGGACCTTCCTGTCACTGCAGTAGGTTTCTAGTATGACATTAGAGCAATTGATTGAAATCAAGCCTTCCACAGCATCCTGAACTGTGTCCAAAGTGAAGCCAGACCTCACACAGACCTCTTCTCTCATTTTATCACTTGACAAGATTTTCAGAGTAGTTCAAAAGCTAGAGAGTCAGGTTTTCATGAAGCAACATAACAAATGCTTGTGATTAAATACAGTGCCAGTCCTTTTAAAAAATGAGATCTTTAAAATAACTATGTCCATATTCACCCTTTTGTCTCATTTCTCCACCTCTAAAATGGGAACACTATTGAATGTATTTGCATACAGCATGAAAGGTGTGACTATGATGTGATTTGACTTTGATGATACTTGAGTGTTATGGCGGTAAAATAATATTAAAAGCTGTGTGGAAAATAAATTAAAAACAATAAAGAAAACAGAACCTTTTCTTCATATTTTTTCCCAAATATCTCCTCAATCCTAATTTCTCCTTAGAGGAAATATTCAGGAAATTTGAACTGCCTTTACTGCTTCTCTTTCCTGGTAGGTTGCAGCAAAAAAAGGTTTTCCTGACTTTTGCCCCTGTATTCTCACATATTTGTACATGCTATACCAGACATGAATCTTACATTTACTCTTTGGTTGCATTCTATACAGAAATATTATTTTAGTCTTCCCGAGCAGCACATTTGCAGGAGTATAAATAAGAGGTTTATCTTTCTTGCCCTAATTGCAAACTCCTGAGATCTCAAAAAGCAAAATGCTAACTGAGGTATGAGACTTATCATGGTTATTCTGGAACTTTTTCCTTTTTCCTTGTAAAATCTTCAAATGAGGTGAATATTATTATGTTTTCTTTCTGATTTATATCAAAGCATAAATTCTCTCTAATTTAGAGAACATAAAGGCATAGTGAATGTTTTTAGCATAAATCTTTCATGACAATTATATAGCTAAACATACACCTGAAAGACACAAACAGAATTGTCCAGACTGCCATTAACCAAATATTTTTTCAGGGTTTATTTTTAAACAGGAGTCTGTGAGTTAGTAACTTAATAACAAAACATTAAGGAAGGCTACTCCTCTAAATTATTTGTTTTTTTGATAACCAAGTTCGCAAATAAATCCTAGCTGAATTTGTTTTCAATGCTTCTCCTCTCTATACCTGTTGGTGATAAATTATGTTGGCTTATGTGGTCTACTGCAAGGCCATTTATATCGTTCTCTGAATTGGTGGATATTTTTAGTCATGTTTAAAATACTAAGAGCTGTTGGCTACTGCCAAGATAAGTAAGCAGAGAATACTGTCACTGCAGGGTTCGCTTTGTTGCTGCTTAGGAAACAGTCACAAGTCATGCACTGATTGACGGAGCCTCACTGCTACTCCTGACAACTATCAGGAGGGTTGTCATGTAGTTTAGATTACTTGCATAAAAAGGACAAAAGAATGGATATATACAAATCACTTTTGCACAAATCATAACTTTTCAGCTTTTCAGGAAAAATCACATGTAAGGCTTTGACATCTTTTCTACAGTTGCCCAAACACAACAAAACTACTGAGCAGTAAACACATGACTACAAAATACTGCTTAGAAAAGGGGATCAATAACAGTAGTAATAAAAGCATGCTCATAGGCACTGGTCTCACAATGGAAGAGACTACCCTGCCCAATTTTGTGTTTGTTCCAACTTTAAAATCATATCTAGTCTAGAGCAACAGAAGCTATTGCTTACTCAGGAGTTATGCCTGTATAGAATATTTCCCTTTGTCTTCTAAGGGAGACTCTCTTTAGTGTTCAAAAATAAAACCTAACACTTGCAGCTTTCTTGGCCGTGAGACCTATTCACTCCCACAGCTGGCAGCATAAGCTTGCCAGAGGCATATGCTGCTCATTTTTGGAGTAATAGAACAGCATATCCTATTGTGTCTTCAGTGTTTCCCCGTGGAGCTCTGCTCTGCCTAAAAGAGGTCCTACAGAAGAATAAAGTTTCCCTTGTGTCCATGGAAGAATATAATCTAAAAGGAGTGTTTTGCAGGTGATGTTGCACTGATTTGAAGGCTGTTAGTGCAGTTTATTATAACAGGAGGCAGACTGTATACCAACAGATAGAACATAATGTAATTAACCCAGAGCTTAAATTTCAAGCTTGTAGATTGGAAGGAAACTAAGAATTGTTTCTTTCTCTGCTCTGATTCTAAAAAAGAGCTGCAAAGTGGTAATTCTTTGTGGTGCACAGAATTGCTGTATTGGGATAATAAACCATGAATTAATCAAATTTCAGCAAAGTCATGCCAATTTTGCTTTGGTAGACCAATTGACCTTAGATAAACCTTAGACAGAAATGACAAGTCATATGGTCACAAACCTGTATCATTTACACTCAATATAGCATTTCACTAATCTTGACATGCTAATAAGAGCTTTTCTTATTAGTGCTTTAAAGCACAAGTTATTGACAAGATTTACTCCACACTCAGTATATATGCACAGCACATGGAAGCAGGTGGATTCTAGATCATTCTAGTCCCAAAGATGAATAAATACCCAACTTCAACTAGCTAACTTCAAATCAGCTATCTACTTATTTCTCATTAGCTAAGCATGACTGCAAAATTAAAGAGATCTGAAAACAAATGCCTTCTGATCTTAATAGCAAAAATGCATTGTAGTGCAAAAATAGAACTAGAGACACTGTAAAAGGTAATACTATAAAGTATTGCCCTTTGAGGGTCCCAAGAATCACCTTTCTTTTATTTTCTTAGAACATCAGGGGATCAAAACTTTCCATGCTCCATGTATCTGATAAATTAATTTTCACTTCTAATTTTGGTCCATACACTGAAAGGAAAATGCAAAGAAGTTCTTTCAAGAAAGATGTCTTTATAGTTCGTTTACTTAATGAAATCAGAAGTATCTGGATTTTCTCAGAATACCTAATCTCATAAGATTCTCAATCCAATCTTGAATGTTTAATAGGTTTGATAACTGTAGTCAGTTTTAAGCTAATAAGTTATTTAGGTTTCTTACTAAGTTAGTTTAGGGTCTAAATGGAGCATTCTTATGGAACTAGTTATACACACTCTACTTACAGACTTTATGTCTTCTGGTTAGTTAACTTCTTTTTAGCCATTATTGCCCATCTCCATAATTCCAGAGGTGATGGGAACTAACAGGCTATGAGATCAGTGCGTTAATAAATGATTAAAGTATTTGTGTGTCATAAGAAATGACAGAGATTTTTAGATTGACAGAAGCTATTACACTGATCTTTTTAATGGTACTGTTTTATAACAGGTTTTTCTACCTCACATACCTAATTCTACCAATGTACTTACTTGAGAGCATTTTTATTACTTGAATAATTATGTCTTATATATGTCACAGAGTGAGTCTTGAAATAGAAATAGTGAAAAGATTACAAGGGCTGCCTTGCAGAGAGTTTCAGTATTTCTCATTTCTTTTTTTTTTTTTTCAGTATGTACTTAACACTTTCTCTGGCCACCTATGGTAGTCATTTGTATTCCAGTTGTTTTAAAAGATCTTTCTCATGTCTGCAAAACTTGCTGGAGTCCAATCAAAAGACTACCTATTTCAATAGACTTTGGATCAGTGATTTTTTGTCAGAAGAGGGAGATAAAAAGTTTGGTTCAAGCTGGGTTATCAAAATCCTGTACTCAGCAGCCAAGAATCCTTAGGACAGTTTTTGTTCTTGAAGCTGTATTTGAGCTGCATGTGATATGTTTATACTTACTAAATATCCTATGGACATGTTTTTTATTTTGTCAGATGCAGTGCTTTAACTTAGATTTCATATATGTGCATAGATCTGACAGGAAAGGAGAAGACAATGAAATAAGCATATTAACATTAGTTTCCAATAGCTCACTATTCGTCTCATTCTTATAAGCACAGCAGCATACAAGTGATCTTCCACACCAGTCTCTGGTGCTTCAGTGGACCTGTAGTACGACTTGAAATGTCAGCAAAAATAGTCATTGTGGAGAACTCGATAATGTGCTTGTGTAAAGTCACTGTGTGAAAAGTGTGTGTGTTTAGAGGCAGGGCTTGGAAAGACTGTATCTAATTAAATAGGTGGTGATACTGTGAATTTCTCTGCCCAGACTCTTCAGTATTTAGTGGCACATGATCATAGGATTACAGAACCACAGAATTACAGAATAGTTATGGTTGGAAGGGAGCACACAAGATCATTTAGTCCAACACCTTTGCTCAAGCAGGGTCAGCATGAGTAGGTTTCTCAGGGCATTGCCCAGTTGGGTTTTTAATATCTCCAGAGATGAAGGAAACTTCACAGTCTCTCTGGGCACCCTGTTCTTGTGCTCAATCACCCTCTCATTTTTTTTTTTCTTCTGTTCAGATGAGAATCTAATGCGTTTCAGTTTGTGTCTGTTGCCACTTGACTTATCAGTGGGCACCATTGAAAATATCTTTATTAACTCTCCTTTACTCCACCTGACAGGTATGAGATAAGATCCACATTGATAAGATACCCTTGAGCTTTTTCTTCAGGCTAAGTGGTCTCAGCTTTCTTAGCCTCCCCTTGTATGTCAGAGGCTTCATTTCTTAACCATTTTTGTGGCCCTTCTCTGGACACATTCCAGTATTCCTATGGCTTTCCTGTACTCAGCAGCCACGAACTGGATACAATATTCCATGATATCTAAATGTATTTTTAAATTTTTATGAAAACACAGAAATTTTCCTGATATTATAACCTAACTTTAAACATTTGATATATATATATATATATATATTCTATACCTTGTTTGTAAACTAACAAGGTGAGATATTACTAACTCTTACTACTTTAATTACTATTTGAATTCTTCTCTAATTCTTTCCTGTCTCTCATTCTTAGAGAGCCGATAGTGACTTCCAAATATCAGCTTCAGTAATAAGATTACTACTTAAAAAGAGAGAGTGCAAGGAAACAAAGGCTTAGATAAGTGTACCTGTGACTGTGCCAGTATATTCAGAAAATAATCACCTTGAAATGAGTCAGGTTTGTTTGTTTGTTTGTTTGTTTGTTTTTTTAAAGGTCCCAGAAATGTAGCATTCAATTTCTGGGCAGAGAGTAGAGAGTTTTGTTAGTGGGACCTAACAAAAGTTAGTTAGGTCCTACTAATTATAGTGAGACTATAGTTAGTGGGACCTTCCTAGAAAGGACAGTGTGTAAAGGAGTGAGCTTTGGTGTTCCTGCAGAGTGTCAGTGAGCCTGTGACTTATTCAGGCTGAAGATGAAAAGTGAGATCTTCAGGAGGTCAAAATTGTAATTAGTATCTTTTTTTTTTGTATTCCTAATATTGGGAAATACATTGGCAAGTGTTTTCAGGGAGAGAGCCCTGAAAGGAGTTCATGAGAGATTTCAGGAGAAAATGGAATCTAGAATAAGGAAAAAGTCTGTATATAATCTTAAGGTTCAACAACGTTTACAAAACTTTTTTTTCAGTTTTGCTGTGGAGAAAATCCTAAATGTTACTGGTTGAGATAGAATCCACAAACCATTTAGAGAAGAATGATTCCTAAGAAAAGGTAGGTCAATTGAAAAGCAGGTAGATCTTTGGACCAGTGCTATCACTGCAGTAGTTATACAATGCCTAGTCATAAGGCAGCATTATGTCTGCTGTGTTACATTTCTATAGATACTAATTGTTAAACATATTTTACTGCAGTCGTCCATTTAATTGTCTGGAATTTAAGTGAAATGTGAATTTCATTTCAGTGTTGTGTCTGTAGCCCATTAATGATATCTTAGGGTGGCAGTTTTTTATCGGCTTTTATAAATCTCCAGGAAATATCTCCGTGCTCTGAGCTCATGCTTGTCTCTTTCAATCAAGATTGAAAGATTAAATGTTGAAAAAGAGGGGAAAGCTCAAACCATAAATACTGTGAGGGCCTTAGTTTGTTGCCTGATTCATCAATTGACTTTTCTGTGGAAAGTCTGAGATGTGAAGTGAAATGCTATTACATATATTGTCTCTTAAGAATTAAGCAACTTAAAAAAAAAACCTCCATCAAGGTCACCTCCCAGTGTTCAGTTGAAGAGAAAGAAAAGATCCCACTTAATGTCACTAAATTCTAATTCTTCCTTCATCTTTTCCATAGTGACTACAAATCTTATAAGAATGTATAGCAGGTTCAACATGTGCAATATGCCTGTGCCACAATGTTTCAAGAGAATTTTGGTTACCGTGATGGTGCTAATTCAAGGAATTGCCCAATCAATCAGACAAATAGAAATGAGAATAATTGTACTTGCTTTAGCACTGTGATAATAACACTTTGAGTTCTTCATAATCAAACAATTCTTGATTACCTGACCCTGTGAACACCTGGCTGCACGATGGGCTCCTACATGACAAATGTGTAATCAAAAATCTGTATGCCATGAATTAAATAGGCCTGCAGCTGGTCAGCCATCTGCAGACTGTTCTCATGGAACTGTCTGCCTGTTCAGTTAAATATTTGCTCCTCTTAAACTCTAACATTTGTGAAAGGATTTTTATGTCTACCTCTTACTGTATGCTCTGTTTAATCTTCCTTAGTGATGATATGGGCTTTCTACCAAGTATCACCGAAATGAGGATGGGGGAGGAGGAAGAACTTAGGGCTAAATCTTCAAGGTGGATCTTGTGATCCATGAATACTAAAGGCAGATGTTGCTTTGTGCAGGTATTACATCTGGGTATATAGACACATTTCCAGTTGGAAACTTAATTAAATACTGTTGAATATTTGAACTCTATTACATGGCAAATATCTTAAATATTTGTGTATATATCTAATTTCTTTATATCCTACTGTGTTTCTGACAGCAATATAATATTGCAGGGCACACTGCAATGTTTTTAGTTCTTTAAAAGTTGTGTACAACCATTTAAAATACATGTAGCCTGCATCTCTGGCAATAAAATCAAGTCAGACAGGACCTCCAAATAGGCATGGTCTGCAAGTGCTCAAAATTAATGTGTATACCCATGTGATTTAAGACTCGCATTCATGTTAGTTTGGTTCCATTCTAACATTTAAAACATCATGTCAAAAGAGTAATTGCTTGGGATTTTTATTGCCCTTGTTTGTAGTCATTATACTTTGCAGTGTAAACCAATAGTCACTCTACCTTTAAAATATGTTAGAAAAAAAATACAACTGAGAACAGCTGTAGCATTACAGCTACAGGAAACAACTGTGTTTTCTTAATATTTCCAAGTTTGTTTTTATCTAATTCTCCTAATTTTCCCATACTTTGTAAATAAGCTCTCCCTAGGTCAGCAGTGATCCATTCTTAGGCAGTTATTCTGAATTTCACAGCAGTACTTGTCACTTTTGACAACTCGTCTACACCTAGCATGCATCTGGGTTTTTAGAATTTTCAGTGTTTCAACTAATTTAATTTTTACTTGCTATATTGTAAGCACTGGAAGCATAAGTCCAGACTTTTCCTTTTTTTTATATCATTTCTGACTTATTTTTGTGTGCATATAGTTTCAGTGCATCTAACTCAGTCGCTTTTGTTGGGTCTTTACCTAATTTTTTCTGCACTTTAATTTTCTGCACTTCTTCTGCAATTCCATTAGGAAAAGGTATGCATTTTATATTATTTCAAGCTTCTTAATATACCAGCACTCTGCACTGTCCTGCATTTTTCTATCTTCATTTTTTTGCAGATCTACATTTTACATTTGGGGAGCAGGGAGAAATCTGGTTTAGATCAGCTTGTCATTCCAAAATCCTATATCTAGGACACATGCATGATAACATAAATAACTTGAAATAAATCTGAGGCTTGTGGATGCTAATCTTATGTTGGCCATCTAGACTTTTCAAACTTAAATTCATAAACTGCATATAGAAGCTGATAAAGTAGTCCAGCTAACCCAGCAGTAGACTCAAGTCCCCGGCTGCGTGACTCGGTGAAGATTTTCAGTTTTGCTTATGGAACGACCAAGGGCCAAAACTGGACTGTCTTGCTTGTACAATTTTCTTAGTAACTGAATCTCTGAAGACTCAGAAATGTGAGTTATCTTCCCATTTCTCCTCTGTATGTGAAGAACTGGCAAAACCCATGGTAGAGACAGTGAATGGTAGCTTAGGGCTACTGCTTGCTTCTCCCAGTTCAGACCACAGCTAAGTAGTCCAAGCTTGTTCTGATGTCCAGCATGTTTTGGAGGATATACAATGATGTACCCTTTGAATGATTGCGTGATATATATATATATATATTATTATTTATTTTTTTAAATATGCATATTAGTTTGGGGAAAAATATTTTTTTTTAACTGGCCTCTGTGTTCCAGTTCTCCTGGCTGAGATTCTGGGGCTTCCTTTTTGGAATCCGATCTTCCCTTTTTATAGAAACATTAAAGTGTTGTGCCTCCTGTTCTTGAGAACAGGAACTTGATGCTTTTCTTAGGTCAAACCTGTGTTAAATTTTTGCAGGAGAATTTTAGGTTAGGTTTTGATTACATAACTGTGTACTGGCAGAAGGTCTAGTATACCTGTACCTACAGGAGCTGAAAAGAGCTTTGCTGTGGTAACTTTTGTTTACTTGTGGCACTGATTAAAACTACTTTGAGGGAAGCACTCTTTGCTAGAAGAAAGCGTATCTGCACTTCAAGATCTAAAGCTATACTTGCAGATATCTTCTGCTCTAGTACAGTACCTAGAGTAGAGAAAGCATGCTGCACAAGAAGGTACATTAAAAGTTAGAATACGGGAACACTGCTATTAGTAGCACGAGTACATCAAAGATGAAAATAAACCCACAGTGACTCTATGCCTGTTTAGAAGCTGCAGACTGAGATAATCCACTTATCATTAGCTCTATTAGTGATATATCAGCATATATATGGTGATAAGAACTCAAAGGACTTGTAGATTCTATCTCAGGTAAGTAAAACTTCACTTTTGCCAATGCTACCACTAACTCTTTGAATTTATTTATTTTTTTCCCTGTTTTGATAAATTTTATATTTTGGTTATATGTTTGCAATTTTTGACACTTGGAGTTACATGGAAATTTGAAAACAAACTTTTTAATAAACTTTATCACAAATGCCTGTTGTAAAACATGTGAGTCTTTTTTATATTATGTGATTTAGTGAGAACCTATGGCTCAGACTGACCTTCTGCAAATTTTAATAAAGCCAGTGAAAAGCCTGAAAAGTAAGGAAGCTGTTGAAAAGCAAAGTGATTTATTACGAAAACTGTTGGGCTCAGTAAGCTGGAAAGGTCAAGTTGACAAAACTTAGACTCAGAAAAGCTTCTAAAATGTAAGAAAGCATTATCAGGAGGAAAACAAAAACCCAATGAAAATGTTCTTGGCGAAAAATGTTGGTTGCTAAAGAAAACAATATAGTTGTCCTGCAATGTTCTTATTTCAGAAAGCTCCCTGTGGAGGGTCTTCTATAGAGTAGGAGCTGGGAAGCTGTTGATGCTCCTGAAAGGAAATGTGGAGAAAGGATTGAAGAAAGATGTAAAATGAACCAAAAGAAAGCCATTGCAGAAAAACTAATAACAGTAGTTAAGATCTTCATTAGCTTAGAATAACACATTCAAGACTTTCTTCCAGGCTAGGTATGACAGGAATTAGGACTCCTGGTTTCCCATCTGTAAGGTGAGAATTTTTGCTAATGGGGGAGTGGAACTTGAAAATAAATCCCTGTTAGATACCTAAGGAATCTAATGGTCAAAAATGTTCGTTGTCAGAT
This sequence comes from Ceyx melanurus, assembly GCA_024611195.1. Classification (NCBI taxonomy): domain Eukaryota; kingdom Metazoa; phylum Chordata; class Aves; order Coraciiformes; family Alcedinidae; genus Ceyx; species Ceyx melanurus. The sequence goes on along the minus strand of JANHGL010021743.1, from coordinate 24,137 downwards.
GATTCTCAAATTCCTCAGTGATTCTTCTGACTTTTTTGTTTGTTTGTTTTTAGTTTTACTAATATAAATTTGGAATTAATTCTGTAGGAATCAGTGGAATATTACAGATCAAGGAGAAAATGAGCTTTCAGATACGATTTTGTACATTTACAGAGCATGTAGGAAGAACAAGAAGTTAAATTGAATCTGTTTCCATTGTAGTAGATTTACAAGTAGATTGCAGATCCTTTCCAGAGAAAACTTTTCTTGTTTTTGAATGGGTTTTGTGGTTTTAAATTTAATACTTGTTGATTAAAGTTAAATTCTTCCTTTTGCATTTCACTCATAGCTCACCACAAATAACTTTCTTTTCAGTAAAACAAAGCAACATATTTCCTGATCTTTACAGAGGTTACAACATCAACTCCATTCTGTATTTCTGAAGCCATCACACTTAAAAGTTTTCTAAAATATACCTTGGATTGTTGCTTGACTAAGGTGTGGAGCATCATTGGAATTCTCTTAAGAAGGAAGTACCTTAGCTAGGGGAACTGGAGCGTACTTATGACAGCATCGAGTTCAGAATTACACTATACACTGGACTTCCTGAAAGCATGGTCAAAATATTCCTTCTTAAGGTGGACAATAAAATGTTAAAAATTGAGTAAGAAATGTGTTTATGTCATGAATATTTATACTTAAAGCTCTCATTGGAAAACCTCTGACTCCTGTAATTATGTCTTTTACATTTTTTTAAAATCTTCTTGTTGGGATCTTCTACTTGGTTTAAAAATTTTTCAGATTTCTATGTAGATTATAGGTAAAAATCTGTAGGTCCATAGGGTGGAAAATCATTCCTCCTTTAAGCATAAAAGAATGCAAGAATAATTTGCTTTCACTGTAACAATAGCATTACATTATAATCTCAGGAAATAATGTGCTGAAGTGCTTAGAGTTTGCATTTAGATTTGTTATCTGAACAAGTTGCCCTGGTAGTTAAGAAAATACACCAGAAAGTCTGGGACAATACCACAGTTAAGGAAAATGCATGTGAAAATAGGCTTTGCATCTTCCTTGGTTGTTTAAACACAAAGGCTTGTCCTTGCATTTGCAGTGATGCTAATGATCCGGGTCAAATATTTGACTCAAACACATCCAGTCTTGCTGAAACAAACTATGTTTTGTGGATTGTACTCTAACTACATCTGACCTTTCCTAGCCTGGATGTGTACTCAGTTATGTGAAAATCTGAACAGCATTTCATTGTTTCAAGCTGTCTTACAGAGTGAAACTATATTATACAAATTTAAAGTTCTCAGCATATGTTCCTTTGTTGTTGTTGTTGCTGTTGTTTTTTTGATAAAGTGTTTGAAGTGAAAATATTCTGTTTCAAAGTATGGACAGAATTTCCCTTTTAAAAATAATCTAATTTTGTGTTAATAGTTGGAGAAAAGGGAAGGGAACATGAAGAAAAATAACCCTTGATTTTGAAAACAGGTCAGTGTTATTATGTAACATTTTAGATCTGACTTCAGTTTCTCTGAGTAAAGTAGTGACCTTTCCCCAGTGGGCCAGCAGAGATGTGGAATTCGACCTGTCCAGTATTGCAGAGGCAGACACAGCCATCCTACATTAAAAAAAAAAATTAAGTGATACACGAGTGTTATTTGCCTGAGTATCAGATCATCTTTCTTTACTTTTGTCATGTAATTTTAAGGGCCAGGGTAAGTTCATAATCCTCACTGATCTTTTGCCCTTGTTCTGAGAAAAGCTACAAATTCATAATGCAGATATTAATATAGGTTAGTTGTTTGGTTGTTGGTTTTTTTTTTCCCTTGGGGATTGCTGTCCATTGGGTAATTAAATCACGTTAACAAGCTGAATGATCCAGACTGTTAGAAAAGCACAGCTTTTTCATCACCAGCTTCCGGAAAGCCATTTGAACTAATGACTAATCTTTGAGCCAACCTTCCCTCCACCCCACAACACTCACATAATCCTACTTGAAACTCATTTCTGGTCCATTCCCAAAAGTAGCTAAAATTACACTGCCACAGCTGTCTTCTATTTTGATGTGCTTTTGTTTTTGTTTGGGGTTTTTTTTTCCTTTTCCCTTTCAGAATGTCATGTACCTTGATCTAATATCTTAGCTTCCTTTTTAGAAATCCGGTTCTCCAATAAAGCCTTGTTAAAATGGATTACTGATGCCTTTATATCTCTGTAATAACTACTACACTGTGCAGTGAAAGCAGCATTTCAGTATATATTGCTACAATAATGAAATATACTATCCATGAATATGTATTACTTAAGCTAAATACATGTGCCTTTTTTTCTGCCTTTCAATTAACATATTTACATCTTTCTATGCTACTTCTTACAGATACTTTATTTTTAGACCTGTTTTCAATGGATCAAACATACATACCATAAAAATACAGGCATAGAGTTGCATTCTTGCTGTATTTGGTGAGAAAATGTAGTCATGAAATCTGTTTTGTATCTAAAACATGATTTCACACATTACTGAAATGGAAATTTTAGAAAAATGTACCAGTTTTCATTGAATATCAAGATGTATCCAACTGTAGAGACACCTTTTGTATTTAGCTAGAATTTTAAACTCTACTTCTTAGATAATCACCTTCACAGGGAAAGCCAAAGTATCATTTTCTGGAAAATAACAATTCCTACTTTACACTGAGTTAGCTTTCTTAATGTGTAAAGGACTGAAGTATAACAGAAAGGGCAAAGAGAAGTGTTCGTACCTGGAGCAAAGACAAATTAGGGCAACTGTGAATTATTTTTTTTTCTTTTCTTCTCCCTGTAACCTCCCTTCTACACCCAGCTGTGTTCCATGAAGCTCACTATAAAGTTTCTGTTTAACTAGATGGGCAATGTTGAAGATGATTATATGCTTTGGTATTCATGAATGCCTGAAACTTTCTATTGAATTTCATGTTTCTCAAAGATTTCACAAGAACAGCTTTCTTGTTTCCCATGTGTAGATTCTCCCTTATAGGATTTTACAGTTCATACAGATTATATGTTATATATTATTGTATTTGTTTATGGGAGTATTTAATTAATCTTAATTATTCCTGGTACATGTTTCTATTTCAAACATCCAATATATTTTATCACTCTTCCTCCTCATTTTAATCTGCTTTTCTCAGTCTCCTATGATATTCTTTTCCCATCATTTTTTTCTAACAGTGCCCATAGCTACAAGTATTCTTTGACATCTGCTAGATGACAAAATAATAGCTTTAGGCAAGATGGAATTCCTTGAGAAACGAATAAAACAAGATGAAGCAAAAAACCAACATGTGTGTAAAGCAACACCTGTACCTGCAAGGTCTGGACTTAAGAATTTTGAAAAGCCTTCTGAAATGTGACGTTTAATTTTTGAATGACTGAGTTAGCCACTGAAGCATGGTTGTTATATCTCTGAGGTATTTTTTTATCAGTTTTGTTGTGTTTGTTTGGTTTTGGTGGGTTTTTTTAGTTGGCTGGTTTCATTTGGTGCTTTTTTGTTTGTTTTCTGGAGGTGTTGGGATTTTTCATTGGTTGGTTGGGGTTTGTTTGCTTGTTTGTTGTTTTTTTTTCTGGGTAAACTTTCAGGTTTTTGCTCAGTATGCCTCTGTCCTTAGATGTCGCTTATTGTCTGTCTGTCAGCAAAGACAGAAATATAAAATGTTTAGCTCAGCTATATTGTCAAGGCCATGAAATAAAGAAGCTTATCAGGGGACAAAAATTACAACTTAATCCCCAGACAAGAATCACTTGTTCTGCTATTTATTTAATATGTGCCTAAGAGTATTCTGAGGTTTTTAGTTGTTTGGGTTTTTTTATTATTACTCTTTTTCCCTAGTTGTTCTAACTGACATTTGCAAAAACTGGGTCTGTTCCTGTACCTGTAAAAGTTAACAAGAGTTTTGTCACTCTAACTGAAGTGAATAAATGCAAGCTAAGGTGTAAGAGAAAACAGTTGTGAAATCCTTTATTATGCTTGTCTGGAATGCCAGAGTATTCATTTTAACCTAATCTCCTATGAGTAATGGAAGAGTATAATTAGAATTTGGTCATTCTTACTGGGAAACTTTACCTTTATGTGTGTTCTTTTCATACTGACCACTTGCTCCTAATAAGTTATGATTTAGATAGCTAAGAAGTAAACACCCATGTTAACCTTTGAATTATCCAAATGTAAAGAACCAGATCTTGATTGTGATAGCTAGATTGGTATCTTAGCTTCAATCAGATACTCAAGGCAGGAAATAGTATGCTTCATATTAATGTCACTTTTATTATTTTATTTATTTGTTTATTTAAAATAAACTGCTTGTTCATTTACTAAGCAGCTATACTACATTGTAGTATATTAAGCTTTATTAATGTTAATAGCACAGGTGATATGTTTTAATGCTAGGGGAAGCTAGTTGAAGGTTACTGTTTGCAAGTGTGAATTCAAAATTCAAATAGCTGGGTGGCTCAGTCATGATTTTGTACCTCTGAGTTTGAATAAGTTCTATTATTCACCAAAAAACATTTGTTTCTAGCAATGTTTCAAGAATAGTTAGCCCTTAGGAATTCCCATGTTTGTCTCAAACATCGAATATTTATGCAATGATTCAGCAAGTCTTCATTCATTAGCATGAGCTACCAGTTATTTATGACTTGCCTATTTTCAAAGTTGCAGCCATTAAGACATACATCTAAGAGCTATGCCATGTGACTGATGAGAGCAATCACTTACACCCAGACTAAATAACAAATAAACAATGAAAACCTACTAAAATATATAAATAAGCAAGAAACATTTACAGGAAATAAATACACATAGAAAAATGCTTAAGGTTTATCAGACTTGTTAGCTGTCATTGGGAAGTTGATTATTCTAGAAAACATGTGTGTGGGGGGAATGTATGTATATCATTTGGTAATTTATACGGTTACATATGTACTTCTGAGTTTCCAAATCTCACAAACTTCAGTTACTATCCAATTCAGTGGAAACTCAGATAAACTGTCATTTGATCTGTTTGAAGCTTCTTCAAGGGCTGAAGAAGGAGGAAAAAAGACCTCATTATGGTAGCTTCTGTCCTCACACAGCTTTTTAAACTGCAACAGAACATTAAAATTCTCACAATCTCAAGGTCATTAAAAATGACACTAATTTTCAAATTAATTCTGAGGGAGAAGTTTGGTTATATGCATAATGTTCTTATCTAGTCAGACCAGAAGTTAAAATGCCTTATGGTTAAATATTTATGACTAATCTATTTAACTTTATTAATTAATGGTTTGAAAAGTCCACTTCAATTTGCAAATAATACCAGGCTGATATGGGCTGCAGGATGCCAGGATTAGAATTTAAAATTATTTAAGCAAATTTTTTTAAAAATCAATCAATCAATCTGGTCTGACAAAATCAGATATGGTTCAGGGATAATGAGCACAGTGGGCTATACCTAGGCAGGGATGGGCAGCTAAGGAAAGAGTGACTACAGAGCAGTGTGTTATAAGGAGGAACATCACTGAAAAAGTGGAGATTTACCTATTCCATATAGGACTTTTAGGGACTTTTGCAATGCTGTGGGAAGCAATGTTCAAATTCAGATACTTCAAGAAAGATGTGGATCAATTGAAGATAGTTTATATGAGACAGATTAAATAAAATTAGGAGTAGAGAAGCATGACTTCTGAAGAAATAGCAAAGTGAGTTCATCTAGAGAACTAAGAGGAAAAAAAATGCTTACGTATGTGATCTGTTCTGGAACAACAGAAAGGAATAAACTGGGCTCTACAGAATCTGCAGCTTGGAAGATTTTTAGTTGTTTTGGGAAAAGCTACTAAAGATGAGGATAATTATATGGGGGAAGCACTGCAGAGAGACCTTGTGAAATCACTGTTTTTCCTTTGAATCTCATTCTCTTGTATTTATTCACATTTAAAAGGCAAGTGGAGATTATAATAAAAATAAAACATAAACACAGAAAACTAGCATCTATTTAGAGCCAAAATATTGGATTATTGAAATGATTCAAAGATGGGTAAATAAGATGATTTGAACAAAAGTTAGTTATCCACATAGCTCAGAAATGCAGCTAAAAGGGGTTTACAGTTTGTTGTGTAACTTCTTAGGGTTGTCTAGACTCTGTAGATATAGAACCAAATCCTAGAATAAAGATTATTGGCTGAAATAAACTGGTAGAGAGTACAGATGGCATCTTCTGTAATTGGTAAAATTTTAACTTGAACTCATTGATCCTTCTGCATTGAGAATGAGAAGAAATAGAAATTTATTCCCAAGAATGTTATCTTTGAAAGATATCTTTAGACACTTTGGCTATACATGGGTCCTGATAGTCATAGACAGAATAGCATACCTGCACATGTTTAAGTGTCAGTATAAAGAGAAAAGTATATTTCCTGAGAGTAACTCAGATAACATTAGACTTCTATTTTATGATAATTTTTATATTGTATAAAATATCCTGCATTAATTATTAATTACTCCCCTGCCACCACCACCCCCCGCCATGTACACTGAGGTTTAAAGATCTTGATAGGCAGAGATGCAATACTTTCAAGGGTTAAGGTTCCCTTGAGATACCAATTTTAAAGCTGATGTTCTTTTCCAATACAATGGAAAAAAATATCAGTGTGTAGAAAAAAGTATTTGAGATTTAAAAGAATATATAGATTATAATGAGGCAAGCACCTGATTTTCTCTTCACTTGGAATTTTTTCCCAAAATTATGGTAACTGCCATATGACCAGAGTTGACTGAAATTTACCCTTTTCTGCTTCTGTGCAGGCTAGTAGAACTGCTGTCATGTGAGAAATGAACATGTGTTGCTGAAATTGTAAAGAACAATTTACTTCTCTCTAATAGAGCCAAATATTTTTCCTATTGAGTAATGGTCTTTCACACTTCTTCTATATATAAACTGTATGTTAAAAGCACTGTCCAGCTTTAAATTATGGAATATAGCTCCCTCATCTGTCCAACTCACTACATTAAAATATGTCAAAGGCCAAATAAGTTAAAGAACAGTGGTATATTCTCCTTTTTTTCCAAAGCTTTTATCTGCTTGAAGATCTATTCCTAATATACACTAGTAGAATAATTTAGTTTCTGAGATGCTCATCTGAAATTTTCTGCAAGGTGTTCATAATGATAGGGTTAAAGGTGATCATCACAGAAATCAGACTGTAGTAAAAGATCGTTTCATGTGTTTTAGTTTCAAAGCTGAGTAACTTGCATTACTTGCCTTGTTTCATTTACTTCTTTCCAATTACATCTTCTTTGTTTTATTTTCTTCTTTGCTTCTGGCTGCTGCTTCCTGAGATGTGGAGCTTGACAGCCTTGACTTTGTGTAGAAGAGTTCCAATATAACTAGCTGCAGTACAGACTTGTATGTCAATGTGATGTAACTTGCTCCTTGTCCCTCAATATTAATCAGTGGTACCCATTTCATTGTTTGTATTTATAAAGGGATCAACAATCATGCTAGAAGGTGCCTACCATGGTTGAAGTTCTGATGTGTGTATTGTTGAATACGCACCATTAAAATATTGTCATGGTCTTCTGAAAAGTTATTTTACTGTCAGCTGTGTTGGTTATCTTATATTTATTATTTGTTATTAGGAAACAAAATGACTTATAATGACCTTTTTATTGGACTATAAATACTGAGAATGTCTGTCTCCAGCCTTTAATCTATTTAGTACATTGTATTATATTCACCATTATGTTTTATTTTACAAATGTTCTTTTATTTCACTGAGATCTTCCTGATAGTCAAACTTAGCACTATCATTTCAATTATGTTCTGTGCCACATACCTTACTCCTGAACAAAAAGTTCTGTGAAAAATTTTAGCTGTATGTCACCCAACAAAACCAAGCCATCAGTTAGCACCATGTGTATCCATACATATCATATGTATCCATATCCTATGGCTATGGATATCGTCTACCTGGACTTTATAGTAAATTATTTGACACTGTTTCCCACAGCATCCTTGAGAACTATGCTTGGAAGAACCTGGCTGCTAATAGCTCGGATGGTTGTACAATTTACCAGGTTAAAAAATGGGTGGATGGCTGGTCCCAAAAACTTCTGGTGAATGGAGATAAATCCTGCTGGTGTCTGTCACAAGTGGTGTTTCCCAAGGCTCAGCATTGGGGCCTGCTGTCTTTAATGATCTGGACAAGTGGATTGAGAGCAGACATGATAAGTTTTCAGGCAACACCAAGTTGGGCAGGTGTATTGATTTCTTGAAGGTATGGAGGCTCTACAATGGGTCCTAGGCAGGCTAGATTGATCAACTTGAGGCCAATGGTATGAGGTTCAACAAGGCTAAGTGTAATATTCTGCATTTGTGTTACAACAGCCCTGTGCAACACTACAGGCTTGGGGAACAGTGTCTGGAAAACTGCCCAGCAGAAAAGGACCTGGGAGCATTGGTTGATGGCCAGCTGAATATGAGACAGCAGTGTGCCCAGGTGGCCAAGAGAGCCAACAGCATCTTCTGGCTTGTATCAGAAATAGTGCAGCCAGCAGGATGAGGGAAGGGATTGTCCTGCTATATTCAGCCCTGGTGGGCTGCACTTTGTTTAGTTTGCACTGTGTTCGGTTTTGAACCCCTCCCTACAAGAAGGACATTGGGTTACTACTGATGTATGTCCAAGGAAGGGCAACAAAGCTGGTGAAGGGTCCAGAGACCAAATCTTACAAGGAGTGGCTGAGTTGTTTAGCCTGAAGAAAAGGAGTCTCAGGGCAGGCCTTATCACTGTACAACTACCTGAAATGAGGTTGTAGTGAGGTGTGGGTCAGTTTGTTTTCCTAAGTATCAAATGATACCACAAGAGGCAAATGCCTAAAGTTGAACCAGGTTAAAAAAAATTAGGAAAATTTATTCCCCAGAAGAGTTGTAAAGCCTTGGAACAGCCTGCCCAAGGAACTGGTCAAGTCATCATCCATGGAGGTATTTAAAAAACATGTAGACTCAATGCGTAGTGACATGGTGACCTGGCAGTGTTGGGTTAACAGTTGGACTTCATAATCTTCCAATCAAAACTATTATGATCCTATGATTATAAACTTGATTTCTTTACTCAGCAATGACTTAGATTGTGTGTAGGATAAGTCTTATATTGCATGCTATGTTGTAACAATATCACAAATTAATTCCATTCTTTAAAGTCAGTAAAATACTTTGATGGTTTAAATTTTCTTAAATAATGAATAGTATGCCCGTGATCTGAACTGTTTGCATTGTTAATGTATTAAAACTATTAATTCTACAGTTCTCTTCATGCTTATCTGAAGTAGTACATGAGAAATAATGAGATATATTGATATGTTAAATAATGACATTTGGATGACCTAGTGTTCCCAAAACTGTTTCCTCCGTTATCATCAGTGCTGTGATTCTGAGTGCTGGCAGTCACTGCTGTCATAGCCAGTGTAAACACACTGGCAAGATAAGTATGACTTAAATGTTGAGTGTCAGTTTGGCCCTTTGTATTTCACCCGTGGGCAAATCAAAGCAGAAACGTGAGATTTTTTTTTCTTTTCTTACATTACTGAAGAAAGAAAGAATCAACTGTCTACACAGTTAGGGTGTGACAAATGCTGACAGAAAAATAAAAACTATCTCTTTTCCCTCCGTCTCACTGATGAAGAAAAGGCCCCTTCAAAAGGTCTTGAACAGGGACGTAAAATTAAGAGCGGATGCATTTCTGACCTAAATATGAACCTACAGGGCTGTATATAATTTACACCAATCAAGATATTTTGACAATTGGTGTTAAACAGTTTTTCTCCACTGGCTACACATGAAACTTGCTCTGAGCTAGTGGTGGCTGTGTGGGCCTTGTCGATTCAGAGAACCCCATGTTTTGGATAAAATGGTAAAATCCTCATTGCCCAGCAAGAATAAAATTTATTGGGAAACAGTCAATTGATACATCCTCAATGCTTTCATAATATAATACTAAGGCATAAGGAAGTGTTAAAATTTTATCCTTTTAATCTTTCATCCTGCTCCTTTAAATCCTAGTTACATGATAAATGTTCACGCTCTAGTTTGCATAAAACAAAGCCCAGTTTCAATCTTTTAGCCAATTGCAACATCTGCCCTATGAGGCTTTCCCCTTTTATATACAGGCTTCCCTGGAGATATAAATATGGTCTTCCTAATAAACACATTTAAAGTGTCTCCAGAGAGAGAAGCTTCCATAGAGGGATTAGCATGTGGTATTACGAGACTCACTAAAAATGTTTGATTTACCTTAACAAGAGAAATGGAGCTTACCATGACTTTAATATGAACTTAGCACCAAAAGGAGTTGCTGAGTGTAAATAAGAGTTGAATATGCCTCTGAGCTCTTCATATTAATAATTTTTAAAACTAGAAGTGTATCAGATTCCCCTTAATGTAATTAGAGGTATACTTGTGAGCAGTGCTCCCATGAAACCACAGTTCTATGTGCAAAGTCAAGCTGTTCTATTAGTTTATCAAAGGGACATCCTGTCTTTTCAGCTGAGGTGCTTCTTTATGATATTTATCATGGAAGTAAAATATGTGAGAGTAAACTGTAAAAAGTACTAGATATTTTAGCTTTTAAAAATAAATGTTTTCTTGGTACTGTAGTCTACTATAGTACAAGAGGACAAATGTTAGGAGCTCTTCTGAAGCTCAGTTATCTGTGAGACTCTTTACTAATTTCCATTTTGGAATAATATATTTTAGTGCTTTGGGTAACACACATAACTGTCTTTTACTTGACTTTAAGTAAATCCTTGGCCACGTCAAACTGGTGATCCAGCCAAAGCATCATCAAAGCATCTGCGACGTTTGGTTGGCAAGGTTCTGATAATGAGTGGGAGACTATGGTTACCTATCCACTGTAAGTTTCACTGTAGGAAGCTGATGTGTACTTTGTAAGTCTGGACAAAAGGTATTGAAAGAGTGACTAAGAATAAATGGCATAATCGTCTATTTGGGGAGAAGTGTAGTTCAGGAGCCATAAACCCCCCTAATTTGATATGGTCCCAAAGTAGTAATGCAAAGTTTAAGATTTTTCCTTTATGCTTATGCACTTTATATTTCTGTATTCATTCTGTGTACATTTGAAATATGTCATATTTTTAGAGAAGCTACTGATGCAGAGTCTAAAGTTAGAAATGCATCTCACTGAAAAGCAAGCTTTGATACCTAGTTAGAGATGCCATCACTGATGCCATGCTCAGAAGGGATGACTGGTGCTTGTGTGTTCACAGATCACAAAGCTGAAGCTGCACATATGAATCTTGCAACTATTATTGAGGTGTAAGGCTCAGGAGGCTGCATAGCCTTAGTGCTCTCCATAACCTAAGTGCTCTCTAAAAGTACAATTCCATGGCCCAGATAAGTTCTAAATTCAAGATGGTAATGGAGAGGGTAATACTCTGTAATTAACAGGTTTATTAAAATAATGGTTTATTTTCCCTTTTCTATGTATGTACATATGTTATTTACATATGAAGCATACCTAAGTACAATTTCAATCTTTATCATTTTACATCTAGGTGAAGGTACTCTGTGGTAGTGTCTGCTATATCAGAGATGATAAATCTAAGAAAATTTTAAGACTGGCAGCTTAGTGCAAGCACTAGCTCTGATTCAACTTTGCTATTAAATCCTACTCCAAGTGAAGTTTTTGAAGAATTTTTCAGCCTACAAAGAATTCTCAGGAAACAGATTTTGGAAAGCATGAAAAAAAAAGAAATTCATTTTCTCAGATCGCTAATAGTTTTATATGCTAATGGAGTGTTCACATAGCACAGGAGAAAAGTAATGGAAAACTGGAGCATTCACTTCTAGTTCATTGGTTTACATGTAGTTGGGATGGTAATATCACGTTTTTCTTACAATTTGATGATTACTTGGCTGTCTACATAAAAAAAGTTAAAGGTTTCTCTGTTCCTGTAGATCCATTTCATCCAAGTCTTCAAATGCACTGAAAGGCTTTGAGCTCAGTGTCATTTTCCATAAGCACTGTAATTTATTTTTAAAGGAAATAAGTCAATGATCCCTTAGATTAAATGTACTGATGCATAATGAAATGAAGCATTTATGGTGCCTCATATTTTATTTGGACAGCCAGGCTGTGCGCTACATACCTTGATTTTAAGAACAAGCTCTTCAACATAAGGCATTAGTAGAGCTGGATGCTTTCTAGTGATGCTGGGAGACAGGCTAGGATATTGTTTGTTACACAATTGAGAACATTTTGGTTACAGCAGCTCAAATTGCTGAAACTGATCCTGAAGCTAAGGACACTAGATTATCTAGATTTTTTTTTGTTACTGTTTGTTGATAAGAAATGTCAGAAGGATGAAGGAAGTTTGGATAGGTAAGCTTTGTTAAAAATCTAACTGTGGAAGCACTTGCTGTTGAACTTAGTATTGTTTAATCAAATTGGAACTATATTTAAAGATGTATTTTATAAGTAGCAGCAAAGGCTGGTACTTAAAAAGTAAGGTATCCATCTACTATTGCCTTTCGTTAGAGGTTATGCATCTAATTTTTAGATAAAGATATCAGACACAGTGAATGTCTAAAAAAATACCAGGACTGAGTACCTGAGACCAATGTTGGTGCAGAGAAGGACTCGCTAATATTCAGTTGATAACAGTATTTTTATTCTGGTTCTTCCTCATAATCAGAGCCAACCATCAGAGGTCAGTCCAGAGAAGCATAATGAAAATATATGCAAAGTTTTGACATGGTATTGGCACTTCTCCTCTTGTGATGACACGGACAAACTTTTAAGTATCAGCAAAAATGTTCACCACTTTTTTTTTTTTCTTTTTAGCCAGTGCAATGTTTCTGTCTTGATGTGTTGGAAAAAAAAGAAACAAAACAACTTGTTTAGTAAAAGCTACAATACCTCCCATGTACTAACAAAATCACATACGGTGAACTCAGATTCTGAATATTTTTATTTGAGTTTGTCACTGATAGTAACCATCAATTGAAAGGAGACAGTGAATTAAAATATTCCTTGTCAGAGACATGAAAAGATTATCTGTTCACAGTGAATTAAGAGCATAATGTAGGATTTCCATTTAGCTGTGAGAATCCAATTGAGCACAAGAAATCTGTCTCAATCACCTTGTTCAAAGCTTTATCCTCCAAGTTCATAAAAATGAAGCACATTGGTTTTTTTAACAGATTTTCTAATGTATGAAATACCTAATGCTAATTACAATAATCATCTGAAGAATGTAATTACAATAACTGTAATGAAAAGAATGTTTTTGGAAATTTGGGTTTGGGGAAATTTTATTGGTCCTATACATCTGCCAATGATAATAAATGAAACATTTCTCTTTCTGGCTTATTGTCAGTAAAAGCTGAAACATATATTAGCTATTGTGGCTTCAGGAATGCTGTATTGAAATGACCTCTGCTCAGTGAGGAAAGAAACCAGCTTGCACACAAAATGTAATTTGCAATCACTGGACTTTAAAATTAAAAAAAAAAATTAAAAAATTAAAAAATCTACAGCATGCTGCAGGCCATCTCCCTTTTCAAAGGGTATTGAGTTTAATATTTTTTAGATTCTGCATCACCATGTAAATTCCTATTTATGTTACTAATGTACATGTAAGATATACATACTTAAGCACGTTGCATTGCTAGGTATTTTATAACAGCTCCCAAGGTAAGATGAGAAGCTCTTAACACAGTTTGGCCAGTTCCAGGCCGGCAGAGCCGTGTGCATTTATCATCTCAGAGAAGTGAAATGAGTTCTCGGCCGTTCACCTTAGCTGGCTATATCAGTACAAATCTTGAAGCGTCTTGTCCAAAAGGGGATGAAGCGCGCACGGAGCCCCCGCGGGAGGGAGGAGGCTGCTGGGGCGGCGGAGCGGAGCGTGCCGGGCCGGGCCGTGCCGGGAGCCTTCGCAGGGCTGCCGGGTTGCTACGGGAACCGGGGTTTGTGTTTGTACATACTGAGAGCAGCTGCCTCCTTTGCAGGCCCGGCGCAGGCTGCACAGCTCTGGCTGAGTGAGGGAAACGCTGACCTCCCCCAAAGCCGGTGTGATCTGCGGGTTATGTTCACGGTAGCTCTCGTTCTGGGTTTGCATATCTGTGTACCAGATAGTCTGGGTTAGGAGCTTAGCTGACTTCAAGGCAGAAGATTGTTAACCAGAATTAATGCTTAAGAAGTGTCCGCTCCTCTGGCATTGTGAGGGGCACAGCTCACCTTTGGTCTTACCAGCAGAATATAATGTGAATTTTCTTCATTCTGTAAATACATCTGAAGACCCTGTGTCTTTAATTCATCTCTTTAACCCATGCCATTCACGTCATTTAAAAACTGAACAGTAAAAAACCACAGCAATATTTGTTCATAAAAGATAAATGTTTGGCTATTTTAGGTAGGTACAAGCCTTGCAGTGCTTTTTGTGAAGGCAGAGTTGAGGAAGGTCACCACAGAGTTGAGTGACCTGTCTTAACCTGTGTACCTATATTTGCTGCCAGAAATGCTCTCTTTTAAAAATCTGAATCAATAAACATGTGATTAGAAGGAAACAAACACATAGCGAATTAGTTCTTAGTTGAGACTGCCTTTTTCATGTAACAATCTTTGTAAATAAAACAAAACATTAGGGTTAGTTCAGCAGCCCTGGGAGGGCTGATGATACCCATTTTACTGAATAATCAGACTGAAAATGTATTTGTATATACAATATTTGCATGTACAATATTTGCACAGCTGTAGCCAGTTTCCCTAGAGACATAACATCCATATGACCTTCACATATTTTCACCTTTTCTTCGCTGTATGAAGTGCTTCAGCACCAGAAAAAAAAATAATGACTTGATTTTTCTCAGATTTAAGAGCTGGAGACAGGCAGTGGAAAAGTCTGAGGACTTGACACCAAAAGAAATACAGAGTATGAGTATTTCTTTAAATAAAAGCTTTCAATGCCACGGTATCTTAGCAGTAAATGGAAAGCCCAACTAATAAGTTCTGTAATTCTTCTCATTTTCAAACTACTAAGCAAAGTGAAAATTACATTAAGTGTTCCCTAGCATGATTTCATTACAATCACTTATGGTAGAGAATGATAGTGTACCACTCTATTGAAGTGATACAGTTCAAGCTATAAAAATGCTTGAGCTCTCACAAATGTGAAGGTAACAGCACACTGAAAGATCAAAATTTAGCTGATGTTTCACTGCAAAATCCTAACTTTTGCAAGTAACACATTGTCTCAGCCTACTCACAAACTAAACCATTTGAGCCTTAAACACTATCTGGCTCAGGCAGATACTTAAAATGTATTTAGGATCTTAAACTCAAGTGCAGGAATTGAAATTGTGAAAGTCAAAATTAGTAAGCTGCCAGAGGAATAGTTACCATTCAGGTATACCTGGTTTACTCTCACTTCTTTGATGGTGCTTGCTGGCACTTTGAGATTACTGTTTTCCCTGAACCTGTCTGATTGTTTGCAGGATATCAGACATAAAGGATATTGTTTTTCAATAATGTATAGATTTATATCTATTTAACTTCACATAATGAAATTAAAATATATTTTTTAAATGAAAATGTTCAAAATAAGTCAGATTACACTCACTCTACTTTTATCAATCTACTTTTACCATGTGATGCCCTTCCTATAGTGCCTTTCTAAAGATATAAGATGAATGAGCAGCTGATGTTAACATATCTGAGGAAGACGTTGTCAGAATTTTAGTTTGTTTCTGTTAAAAGTCCTTAAAGTATAAGGACTATATAGTAGGGGTGCTGTGACACCAGTGGTACTTCATCTGTGAGACAGGACAACTTAATCAACTAATCTGGGCAGAAAGTGAATGGGATCAACAGTCTTGTAATTTTATTTAAACAAGGATCTTTTCCTATAAACATTTAGAGTGAAGTATTAATGATAATTTTAGTACTATTGTAACCTTTTCCATGGTTACAGAAAGAAACAGTGAACAGTCAATCAGAAGAAAGCTTTGAGGGGAAAAGATTGTCTTTTACTACTGATATTCTAGTATTTTTAAATTATTTTCCGTATTTGCTCTTTTTCTTTTGATTATCACTATACTTTGCTTTTTAGAAATCCCCCTTTGAAATTTGTTGACTGTGCCCTTGATATGAAAAAAATAAATAGGAAAAAAAAAAAACAACAGTCATTTAAAACCAGAGAAAATGCATTAGAAGGTCATAAATTCTTTATTAACTCACTTCATTTTTTTTTCTCATGGAGAACAGAGAATTCTCAGAGAGAATTTGCTGGCCACATCTTAACAAGGAGAGATTAGCCCAAGATATACATTACAATGAGATTTCACATTAATAATACCTCATTATTTTTTACCTAGAGTATCACAGAACAGTTACCTCTATGATCTGCAATATTCTAAATTATTAAAACTGAACAACAAGTACTATAGTAAATGAACCAAGTTCACATCATCATCCATTATTCTTTGTTTTTAATCACAGTGGTGAAACTCATTACCCTGTGAAGGGAAATACAAAGCTTGTGTCACTGGCATACAACTGAAATGGAACTTAATCTGTACATTAGTGGTGTTTTCCTTGGGCCACCACCTTTCATCGAAGTGAACTTGAAATAATTTGCTAATTCATGGTATTCAGTAATGGAAGGGGGCGGGGGGGAGGAAGAGACAGATTATTTATTTTCTAGTGCAAAAAGCTGAATTCTTGCCCTAAAATCTGTAAAGGGTGTGCTTTAGACTGGAAAGAAACCCCTTTAATGAAATATGGATTCTGTTTTTCTGCTTTGTCTTTAAACCCCATTCCCTGCTTTAATTATTAATTATCACTTAAAAATAGAGAAGTACTAAGTGGATACAGTTATATATAGATCACAGCTGCCAGTAACCAAATTTGAAGTGGGTGTCCAGTTTCATATTTTTCCAGGATAAAATGCTGCACTCAGAGAGGTTAAAAAACAAAACAAAATGAAAAGTAGTCACCATACTGAAATATTAAAGCAGAGCACTGGCACGGTGAGCGTTTGCAGAAAATAGCAGGCAAAGGAATCCCTCTTCACCTCTGGGAGAGTGATGATAGGAAGATAGGGGAGTCCTCAACTCTCTTATGGGAAATGGGGAAACATGGAAAAAAAATTAACTCCCCTTGCTCTTGGGGAGAGAGAAGCATCATCATCATGAGTAAGAATAGAAAAGGGATTCCCTTCACACACAGAGAGAAGGCAGAAGGGGAAGGGAATTCCCTCTCTCCATTGGGAAAGAACAGAAGGGAAGGGAATTCCCTTTGTTGCATTTATACTTTGAGCTCTAATGAATTCTGAAGGTTTTGCACTCCTGTTAACATCAAAGTAATTCTATATATTAGGCAAAACCTTTCCTTGAGCTGTGGAAAGTCACTCTTGACATTCTGATGGAATTTAAGGTTTATATCATTATTGTCATGTGGCCAGATGCAGTCTATAACTTTTAAATGCAATCTACAAGGGGTCTTGGTTGTTTTAGCCCCAGGCATGGAGAGATTTCTTTTACAGCTTAAGATTTGTTTTTTTCTGATTTAATTGTCACTTCAGTTAAAGGGCAAGCAGCAGAGGTGCCAGTAGAGCAGCAAAAAGCGCCAGGAGCAACATATGGGATTGAAATTCCTTATAAAGTAAGGATCACATGAACTCAGTTGCCTGCAGGGGGAAGGTTGCATAAACAAATATTTAACAAGCAAAAACAGTGAGGTCTTTGCAGTAATCATACAAAGATCCAAAAATAGATAATGAAGACACAGAAAGCGTACAATTTCCCTGGCGTGATGCAGCCCATGCGCACATGCTTGAAATAGCATGTTGGGTAATGCCTCTGTCGTGAAGGTGGTTTGAGTTTTGTAGTTCTCATGTAGGTTGAAGAGGGGACAGTGCTGGGTACTGTGACTGTCTAGAAATCCACCTGGCTTCTTCACTGCTAAACAAGATTAGTTCTGACTAATTTTCTGAATAGTTTGATGACTGGAAGAAGTGGCAACAGATCAGATGCAGTTGTGATCCATTGCAAGGAGAAAGTTACGATGTTCAAAGACTGTTTTATACATATTTCATTGGTTAAAAGGTTGAATTTCTTATCCTGAAGGAACATCGGAACTCTTTCTCTTGCCTTTATCTCTTACTTCATGTGTTAAGTTAATGCTAATTAATGCCTGGATGGAAAAATCAGCTAGTATATCACTACAGCTAGCAAAGAAAACTTAGGCTGGCAATATCTCTATTTTCTGCCTAATTTTGACTTTTAAGTGTGTGGATGACACAGTCACTAATTGATTAGGGACTTGATGCGGTTAGATGGGGACCTGACCAATTTAATGTGTACATAATTTCCTATACAATGCTCAGAAGATACAGCTGTTGTTTCCATCCACAGTGAATAGTATCTTAAATAACACTTAGCATAGGCAGAACACAGTTTGTTTTACTCAGATAGCTGTGATGAGATTGTGGTCCTATCAGTCCTTAAAAAAGGACAGTGGTGGATGGAGACTAGATGTTTGCTTAAAAAATTAAACTTCTAGTGAACATAGACATGAGTAGTGTATGAATTTTGACCTATTTTAATTTGTATTGCCTGTGTTTGAAGTGTTGTGGGGAAACAACCTGTTCATGCTGCCTTTCTTCAAAGTGAGACTTCAGACAAGAATGCCAAATATATCACTCATTGATAATCTATCAAAACACTTTTTTGTTGTTTGTATTGGTTTGTTTTTTGTTTGTTTTTTTGTGTTTTTTTTTTTTCTGAATCTGCCTGCTGAGAAACCTCTGTCTGAAAAAAAACTGTTCCCAGGGTAAATAAGGAAATGCATGAAAAAAATCTGGGGGAGGTACCAAGGTTGATCTTATCTTTTGTGTCTCTGTGTTTTAAGGCACTGAAATTGTAGAGAAGATAATACTTCAAAGAAAAATTATAATATTCTTTTTCTCCCTCTTATGTATCCCAGAAACAGACAGGGCTTTTTATGAAAATTTGCTGTGGTTTTATACCTGATCCTAGTTGCTGAGTGTGACAAGATCACTATAAGAACACTCTTGTTTTGTACTTTATCAAACATAAAAATTCTGGAGTTTCATTAAACATTCATAAGTGCCATAGTAATTCTCTGAATTTATTTTTATGCATGGAAGTATACTTCACTGCAGTAGTTGTAAAATAAATCAGTGGCTCATTGAAAAGATCACGTCTTACATATTTTAAATAAAACTCCTCCTACTCTCCTATTTTCCACTTGGCTCAAAAATCAAATGTAGTGAAAATTGAGCTAAAACAGGAAAGCTGCTAACACAGTTACTGCATGTTCAGGGAAGAATAGATGGGAGAGGGAAAGAGAATACAATAAATAACGTCCACTAATGCTGAATTTGTGAATAAGCAGGTATTCAAAACATTTCTAAATGTCTCTCAAATGACCCTTGCTAGGTAGATTAACCATAAATGTGACTAGTCAAGAACACAAGCTTTGCAACTTAGGGAAGATAATATTGAGACAATGGGAGGAATACCTATCTGTGATCATGCTAAGGTAAAGTAGGTGATATACAAAAAGGAACAGTAATGTAGGAGCAGCAAACATATAGGAGAATTTGTAGGAAGAGCAGCACAGTTTCAAAGTGCAATGTATGCATCATCTAGAAGAAAGCAATGACAAGCAGTAAACCATAGGAACAGGTCCTCTACCACTTCGTTTAGGAGAAGTCCCTTGCTGTGAAGCCGTTGGGATATGAAAGATGAAGTTTGCTACGCATAGATACTGAAAAGCTGTTTGCAAGAAAACAGTATGGCACAACAGCCTGGAACCAATATTCTCACGCCCACCCAAAAGTGCTATTTACAATCAATTCACCCACTGCAATATGGTTATTTAAATGTAACAGAGGACATAGGAAATGTGTATTTTTGTAGAGTTGCCAAGTTTCATTAAAGATCTCTTAATAGTACACCGATATGTAAATAAAGGATCAGCTCCTCAGCTCAGGTAGATCAGAATGACCTTCTGAATTGAATGAAGATAGTCTAATCAATCTCTGTGAAGGAAGGATCCAGCCTGCTGGCTCTACATTGTTCTAGTAAGTCAGTAGTAACCATCCACGCTGTCAGAGCTGAAATCTTTCGTGAACATTGTCATATCTTAGTTTACTATATAATATGCCAAGTTTTTGGGAAGTTGGACTACGATACAAGAGTGCTGTTAGTGAGTATGAAGAAGGTACACCGTCTGTGGTCATCAGTCTTAAGCTTTATGTTGTGGCAAAGGCAAAGTAAGTATCTCATGTAACAATACACAGATGAGAGGGAAAGCACTGCAGATACAGTATGTTATTATCAAAATTCATCAGCTGTTACTGAGAAAATGCATTTGGTTAATTTACTGTCCCCCAAGCTTTTGGAAATGAAGTTCAAATTTACATTTCTGAGCTTCATTGTGCTTAGACTGCCACAAAACTGTGGTTTGCTTCTCAAAGACTCTGTCTTGGGCATATAATCATTGACACATGTTGAAAGAGAAAATTGTCAAGCTTGTTTATTAAAAATGCTTGCAGTAGCTTTAGCAAAGACCACAGACTACTATGCTGGTTGTTTAATGTCAGACTCTTCACCCATTTTTAATCATTTATTAAAGGTCTGTAATTAAGAGGGGAGAGAGAGGAAAAAGAGAGAATCCATTAATGGAAGCATACAAATTTAAGAAAGGATCCTGACTTCATTCTTTCTAGTAAGACAAATTTTGTATGTATGCAAAGCTGCTGCTCGATAACCAGGGAATATCATTAACACTTGGGCAAGAGAGAAGACTTTGAGAGTAAGAATACTTCTACTAGCTGGTTAAGAGGAGTCAGACAGATGAGGATAATATACAAAAAAAAATATAGCAGTGATTTTTGGATGCAGGAAGTATCAAGGAAAGTTTAGTAGATGATCTGCTACAGTTAATGTTCTTTATGCTTCTACATGCCTTTTCAAAGAGTTTGTCCTGAGGTCATTTCCACCTTAGCATGGAGGGCTGAAGAGCCAAATAATGTACAAATGTGTCACAGTCCTACAATTCTTACCTCATTCTTTGATTTTATGAGCCAGACTCTCAAAGTATCAGGAAAACACAGATGTGCTTTATTTCTAATTTCTTCTCAACTAACCATCATACTTGGCTATGCTCAACTTCACACTGAAGCAAAAGTTCAGAAAAACTTTCCTATAGTATGGATGTGTTCCTTGACATAAACATAGAAATAGCTTGTAAGAATCATTCTGATGCCTCTTAAATACCCAGACGTAAAAATACTGGCAGCAGTGTCATATTATGAAACATACAATTAGTAATCTGCTGCTTTTAATGTAGTTTTTAATGTGACATATAAATGCTAATCTTTTGGCTGTCATAGAATATTTGGTGTCTGTTGTGCTTGATGTTGCATAATGTGAAAGGGAAAAATATAAACGATCAGAGATATGGACAAGGTTGAGGTGGGTGAGAAGAATGTTTCAGTGTTGAGACCTCAAAAATATAATTGAATATGAGCTGTTTTATCTAGGTTGGAAAATGTGGAAAACAAAGTTAAAGCAAGGTCTCATATAAATTGGCTAAAAAAATGCATTTTCTGGCTTAACTCAGGAAATACTGCTTGAGAGTTAGAGGAATAAATTTTTTATCTAAAGAACATTCTCTTTATTCCCCAAGTCAAAATTTTTCAGTTCATTCCAAATTGATCTGTGAAGACTGCCAGTGAGAAACTGAAGCTGCCATTCAAGTCTAATAGGAAAGGCTGATCCCCTTTAATCAGTCCATTTTAAGTATAATGTAAATAATACAAAATAATTAAAATTTTAAAAAATCTCAGGGAGATTTTTTGATAGAAAGTTTGATACTGCAGTGCATGGCAGGTTTTTTAGCCAATGGTACATTTCATAGTTACAGAAGTATCTTTCAAATGTACCTGGAAATGTTTTAACAAAATTAGGAGCAGTGAATAAAAATGTATCCAACAGCAAATTATAATTTAGAAATGATAAATGCACTGAATCATGGATCTGTTGATGCCAAGAAGAAAAATTCAGATATTTCAACAGGGATTTTAGCCAAAGACTTAAGAAAAAGCATTAATTATATTATCTTCTTAGTAATGCTGTTGCTAATGATGGTAGCAGGGATGAGGTTACGTGGCAATATATTTATGTGATGAGAAGCAAAAACATGACTGAGAATTCTCCAAACAAAATTGTTATGACTAATTCAGTAACGTCAAATTTCTAATTTGCCACTTGTCCAGGCATGATGTTTTGTTTCAAATTATTTTGCTTAACTTTGGGGGGTTCTGGTCATTTGTAGCTTTGTTTTTTTGTTTTTTTTTTTTCTCTTTTACACCTATCTGAGATTTTTACTAAGATCTAGAAAAAACCTGAATGTCATAAGTACCATCTGGATGGGAAGGAGAAGCAAAAAAGTGACTAAGCAAATAACTGCTCTTTTTAGCTTTCATTTTCCCTGCTGCTCATAGATGAATGTCTTTACTCCATTCCACCATGTCATCACAATTCCCTGTCAGCTGTCTTTAACTTATCCTATCTCACACATCAATAACAGCAACTGATATCATGTCTGTATGGGACTTTTGTTCAATTGCTTTGCTATATTTTGTTTTACTAATGGATTTATTTTCTTGCTGAAGTCATCAGTGACTTTAAATGTGAAAGATTCACAGATACTGTGTAATCAAAAGGCTTTTATTTTGCTTCGTGTTTGCTAGCCAGTAATCCATCCATTCCCTGTAGTAGCCCCTGAAAAGTGCTTTCCTATCTGTGTGGGGATTTTTTCCAGATAGACTCCATAGCTGAGCTTCCTCATTCTATTTATTTTCATTTTGGTGCTTAAAGTGATGTAAAGTTAAATAGAACATGAATTATGAAAAAAAAGGAAATAATCAAATCTCAAGTCAAAACATAGAAAACTGCTCTGTTCTGCATACACATACCCATTAAAGTCAAGGAGACTGCACAAGTAGCAGACACTTCAGAATAGGCTTTGACCCATAACTACTGCTTTTGTGCAGGGAGATTTACAACTCTTTCAGCTGCATAGTGTAAGGGCACATGACACTTGCTTCAGAGGGAGATATCTGGTTCATTAAACTGAACAATTAGCCTCAAGAAAATCTATACATTGGATTAGTTAAATCATCTTTTGTAGAAACAGAAGTGCTCATTAATTAGTAGCAGGAATAATTTGTGTTTTACTGCAATATCAATCAGAATTAAATGTGTTATATAATTTATTCATTAGGCAATAAAATTATGCTGCAGTTAAAAAAAGTAATTTTTCTGTAACTGAGCAACATAAATAAAGGAAAACATCCAACTATGATTTTTTTGTAACAAGAGACTATTACAGATGATACAACTAGGAACCTATACCATTAAAAGACAAGGTATGATATAACTTTCTTGCCACAATTCCCTTGTATTGAAGCTGTCTCAAATATTTTAATAGCTCCATCTTTTCTTTCATATTTTTAGATGCTTAAGGATTACTATAGCAATTTCTTTTCATTGCCCTTCAAATTCTACACCACAGAGTAAACCAGAATCATTTTAAAATCAGAACACAGTGAAAGTATTTCAGCAGTGATCTATACGATAAACGTACACAAAGATGCAAGTAATAACTAATCTAGTTATAAATTAGCTGACAACATCAGCAAAGGAAAAGAGCTTAGATATTATAAGAGTTCAGTTACTTTTGATTAGTGACACTTCACCTCACTAATAACCAAAATCAAATACGGCAATTCCAAACCATCCCCTTTATTTTTGTAATACCAAAGTTAAAAACAAGGAAGAAAAGTGTCAGCCTCAGTTGTGGCAAGCTGTGTCCTAACCCATCTTTCTAACTTTTAAATACCAATCTGTGTTAATTTAAAATGAACTTTTATGCAGGTTTTAGCCCAAATTCTAATTCCAGTCAAACTGATGCACACATCTGGAACTATTTTAGTGTAGTTGTTGCAAAGATTCATTCAAATGAGAGAAATGCTGACTGAAATAGGCCTACTTTGGATATCCTTAGATTTGGGGTTAGGTTGCAGAAGACTA
>JANHGL010021742.1:0-18978 GCA_024611195.1 Ceyx melanurus | reverse complement strand
CAGCTTTGCCCACTGCTTTGCCCTCTCAGCTTTGCCCTCACAGCTTTGCCCACTGCTTTGCCCTCTCAGCTTTGCCCTCTCAGCTTTGCCCATTGCTTTGCCCTCTCAGCTTTGCCCCCTCCTCTTTTGCCCACTGCTCCCTCCTGGCTGCTGCACAGTGGGCCTGAGAGCACGGAGCTGCTGTGCTGTGCTGTGTGACATTTCATTTGGACATGAGAGTGTAATGAGGCTGTGGAGATCCTGCCACTTGCAGCCTGCAACCTGCAGTCTCGCTGCCTGAACTGAGCACAGCCCCGCCACACGGGTGTGAGCACACACTCCCGTGCTCCCCCAGCACCGTCCACCCTTCTCACAGCAGCTGCTCCCAGCTCTCCTCTGTCTGTGCTCCTCCCTGGGGCCACAGGGACAGTGTGGGGACTGTCACTCCAGCAGCTGCAGCTGGCCTTTCCAAGAGCATCTCAGCTGGGAGCAGACACACAATGTCCATCCCACATTTTGAGCCCTCTCTCAAGATGCTGCTTGCATTTGGTGACTCCTAAAGCACTTGGCTCTGCTGCAGGGGCCATTTAGCCTGAGACAGATGGTTAGGGACACACAGTTGATGAGCTCCTGTGCCATCTTGCTCCTGAAAGACAATGTACCAGGAACTGGCACCTTGTGAGGCCTCTCCTCTCATCCCACGGGAGCTGCAAAGCATTTTCCTGCCAGAACAAGCACTTCAAGCACACAGAATGTATCCCAGCCACTGGTCCCAGCATCAGAGGGGCCACCCTGCTGTTGGGAACAGGACCAATTCTTCATTTGAACAGCTCCATACCGGCCTCCTCATGAGCACCTGAGCAAATACAGCATGGGCATCCCTAGCCCTCCTTTTTTTTACCACCCTGTGAGGTGGGAAAGGAGGAAAAACATGTCCTCCCCAACCCATAGGCTCAGTGTGACACAAAAAGCACCCCTGGAAACTACAGCTGAACTGTAACCCCTCCAGCTGTAAAGGATCTGCCTCCTCGACAGCAACAGCCTGAGATGAGTGTCTTGCTGAGAGCCCCAAACACAATGTGCACAGGATACATGGGTCCTGAAGAGCACAACCAGGAATGCACCACCAGGCCCTCTGAAGAACCCTTAACACTCCCAGTGAAAACAAATAATCAAAGCCCAGGCACAAACCAGCATCTCCTCCACCCACCAAGGATGGTCCTTTGTGCCACTCTCCCGGCTGCAAAGGCTTCCAGCAGCTCCCAGCAGAGAAACTTCACAGGCTTTTTTCTTTGAAGATGCTGATGGAGCTGCCATTGAGTAAATGAAGTGCCACTCCAAACGCCTGCCCTTGTTCACACACGGCTCCTTGCTGGGGCCACTGAAGCTGCAAGCAAAGGCTGCTGCTGGCCTTGGAGCTGCACGGAGCTGAGTGATGCCCGAGTGTGCAGGCACAGGAGCCAGCAGAGGGGTGAAGCAGCAGCAGGAGAGCTGCTTTTCATCCCTGCTGCTGCTCCTCTGACAGCTACAGCCAGGGTTCCCCTCTTCAGCAGCCTCCTGTCCCCCCAGGCTGCAGCCAGGCTGCTGAACAGCTCCTCTGGCCACTGGAACACGGGTCCTGCTTTGCTGGAAGGGGACAGAACACAGGTCACTTCCCAGCCCTGCTGCTTCGTGTCAGAACAAGTGGCTTCCAGAGCCTGTTGCTGCCACAGCAAGCACAGCACCCTCTGCACGGGGCTGATCTCCCAGCACCAGACAAAGAAAGCGAGCTGCTGCGTTTCCCTGCCAGGGAATATGAGCTGGGGAGCAGCTGGACAGCTGGTGGTGAGAGGGAGACCCAGTGTGGGGCTGGAAGGGGGGAATCTGAGCTGGGCCAGGGCAGGAGATCAGCAGGAAAAGGCAGGTAGGTGCCTGGGCCACGAGCTTGCCAGCACGAGCAGGCTCCAGGATGAAATATTAATGCCAACATCCCGAGAAGGCGGCAGTGGCTGCACCACTTGGCCATGAATAAAAGATGGTCCTGAAAATGGGGAAGAGCAGCAAATTAATTAATCGAAGCAAAAGTCTCTCCACTCCCATTAATGAACAAGCCTGGCATCCTCCCACACGCAGCTCAGGGGAACATGGAGAGGGGAGGGCAGCAGAGGCAGGGGCTTCTCACTGTCACCAGGGGTCTCCCACTGCCCAGCACTGCCTTCAAGCTGGAGTTCAGGGCTTGGGGCAGCTCCCCATCGTGTCTAACCTGTCAGAGCTGAGCCTCTGCAAGCTCAGACCTGTGCCCTGGCTCCCTCAGGTTGGCACTCCAAGCTGTGCAGGCTCTTTCTCAGGTTGCTGTCTCTGCAGTCACCCTGAGAAATGGCCACTGTGTCCTCTTCTCTGTTCTTCTTCCCTTCCCTGGGCCAAACTCCCCAGGACCAGGGGTCCCTCTGAACACAGGATTCCTGAGCTCCAGCATCCCCCACCTCCAAAGGGCACAGGGCTGGTGAAGGAGCATCTGAAACTGCCAGGTAAGGGAAGAGGTGGGAGCAGCAGCTGAGGCTCTGGCTCAAGCAGCAGCAGGGGCTGGCAGAAGGTGGAGGTGCCACAGAGCTGCTGCATCACCCCAAGCAGGAGCCAACACATGGCACCAAGGAGGGCTGCAGGCTCCTAACCCTGCCCTCAGCCCAGCTCGGAGCAGCACCCCCAGGCTGCTCCCAGGAGCTAGCAGGAGGAGAGGGCTCTCCTGGGGACAGGCTCTGGGGA
This sequence comes from Ceyx melanurus, assembly GCA_024611195.1. Lineage (NCBI taxonomy): Eukaryota > Metazoa > Chordata > Aves > Coraciiformes > Alcedinidae > Ceyx > Ceyx melanurus. The sequence goes on along the minus strand of JANHGL010021742.1, from coordinate 16,257 downwards.
AGAGCTCGGGGTTGCTTGCAGGAGGAGAAAATCCAGTTTCCCTTCACGCAGAGATGGGAATTTTCTGGGTGCTGCTCAGGGTATCACCCCTCATGGCAGCTGACTGGAAAGAGAAGAGTGGGAGCAGCTGAGCCACCCTCAGCACCGAGCTCTGCCTCATCTCCTCTTCTGAAGCCTCGCCCATAAATTATAGATTTTAAGCAGTGTTTGTTTAAAATATTCAGCTTGCCACTTAAAAAAGAATACTCGCACACAGCAGGAAAGGGGGAAGGGGCCGGGAGGTGGGGGCTGCGCTCTCCCCAGGAGGAGGGGGGAGGGAAGCAGCCGGGAGAGGTGTTTCCTTGGCTAACGAGCCAGCATCCCTCCGCTGGATGCTCGGCACAGCTCAGCACAGCTCGGAATAGCTCGGAACAGCTCGGAATAGCTCGGAACAGCTCGGAACAGCTCGGGTCTGCAGGAGCAACAGCCTCCGCTGCTTCCATCCCAATTGCCAGCGTGCAGAGCATCCCACCGCCTTCTCTCCCAGCCCGCGGGACAGCAAAGGCAGAGCCCAGACAGCTCCGGAGCTCGGAAGGCAGGGCAGGGGGTGATGAGGGAGGAAAAAATTCACCCTCCAAGCAGCCACAAACGCAAGCAGGCCTTTGATGGAAGGTGCAGCTCCTGCGCTGGCACGGCCGAGGGGCAGAGCTGTGAAAGGTGAGAGGCAGGGAGCAGCAGCTGAGATGTTTTTCAATGAAAAACGCTCCTCAGCTCTGCCCTGGGCACATCCCAGCCCTGCCCTGGGCACATCCCAGCCATGCCCTGGGCACATCCCAGCCCTGCCCTGGGCACATCCCAGCCCTGCCAGTCGCCAGAGCCTCTGTTGCCGCCTGATGGTGGAAAGGAGGCAGAGCCCTGCTGCAGCGCGAAGGGATTTATTTCTCATCCCGGGCTGAGGCTGGATCTCGCTGTCTGCTGGGGTGGATTCCACAGGGAAGAGACACAGACAGGCCGGCAGGAGATGTCTCAAGGCTTCCCCAAGAAGCTCAGTGCCATCTTTGCATCGTTCCAACTGCAGGGATGCTCAGGAAAGCACAGATCTTCTCCCCACACCCCAGACACACTGTGCACAGCTCCCTGTCCACAAGGATTAGAGGAATTCTGACAGGGTTGGCCAGGGTGGAAAGATCAAGTTGATCTTGAACTAAAGGAACTCAGCCAGGGTCAGCCAGAGCCAATGGAAAGGGCTCAGCTTCAAACCCTGGGTACCCTGCATCTTCTGTGAGGTTTCAGGGGGACCCCCAGCTGGGTCCTGAGCCCCAGTCAGTATCTCCCTGTGACCTGGTGATGGCTGGATGCTGGCACCACCAGTCCAGGGGCACTTGGCCCTTCCTGACACCTCAGTGATGCTCCAGGCACAGCCCTGCCTTGGGACCTCCTGTTCCTGGCCAGGGACAGCTTCAAGCCAAGACACCTCTGTCTAAAGGGCAGGTTTCAGCTTGGAGGTGAGCTGAGGTCTCCGTGGGGTCACCCTGGCCAGGGAGCACCAAGTGCCAGCCTCACATAACCAGCTTTGGGTACCTCACTCCCTCCTTAGCTGCAGAGGGGCAGCAAACAACCCTGTGCCCACAGCAGGGAGGGAAAAACTGGAGGCCAGGTCATGGTTTTCCACATGGCAAAGAGAAGAGGGAACAGCGAGCCCTGGGAAGAGAAAAAAAAAACCAAATCAACCAGAAACCAAAGCAAATCAGGCAGAACTCCACATACCTGCCACAGCACTCTGGGCACCCTGCAGGGCTTGGTGTGCTTTGCCTCCAGCATTTTGCTCTAGCAAGAATCCACCCAATAAAGCTCATCGGGCCCAGCCTGGAGCTCAGCAACGGGGCACCTGCAGAGACTGAGGGTCCCCTTGAGCCTCCATACAGCTCAGAGACTTTCCCAGCCCACAAGGGATTGATCTGGCTCCCATCCTGCCTGTCCCCCTCCACACCCCCTGTGCCAGCAGATGGCAAGGAGCTGGGGTCTCCAGGCTGGAACCTGGGCTGGAATGTATTTGCCAGTCTCAAAACGTGGAGTCAAGGCTCCTGGTGCCTCCACAAGCAATTAAATGGTACCAACAAGGCCAGGGAAGGACTGATGCTGGCTAAAAAAAACCTACTTTCAGACATCTCTGCCATAAAAATCACCCCAGATCAAAGAGCCAACAGGCACCTGCTGGTGACTTTGACTGGACTGGTTGCTCCCTGCAGCATCCAGGTACATCCAGCACCTGGAGCAGGCCACTCCCAGTGCTGATACCCCCCAGGAATGTGGTATCAGCTGAGGGTGGGGGGTCCCTTTACCCTCCCCACAGTGCAGAAAGGCCAAAGCTGAGCCCACAGCCCTGGCAGGGATGGGTTTCTTGCTCTCCCTCCCCAGAGATGCTGACCACTCTGGCAAGCTCTGCACTCTATTTTTAATAAATTAGCCCTAAACTGCACTGGCGTTTATAAATAGAGCAGCAGCCACTCTGCCAAGCAGTTTTTCTCTTGGTTTCACACATTCATCCAAGCTGCTTTATTTGTCTTTCCTCCACAGACTCATATTCTTCTGGATTCATTTTGTCAAACAAATTGCCCAAGCTGGACTGCCCATTCACCCAGTGCTGTTTGATTACAGGGGTTATTTATGACACAGCACGACACATGGCATTAGGCTTCTTAATAATAATAATAATAATAATAATAATAATGAGAAAAGGGAAGGGGAAACCCACTAGTTGAGGAGGGGGGGAAACAGATTTTTTTATTACAAACAAAAGCTCCTGCCATGGGTGATAAATTCCAGACACTTTTTTTTTGCCAGTTGCTCTTGTGCTGCTGGCACGATGGAGGGGCACAGCTCAGCTGCAGGGGCACGGGCTGAGTGCCATGGGCTGCAGGGAGAGGAGGGGACGCTGGAGCAGAAGGGAGGGGATGCTGGAGCAGAAAGGAGGGAATGCTGGAGCAGAAAGGAGGGGATGCTGGAGCAGAAAGGAGGGGATGCTGGAGCAGCAAGGAGGGGATGCTGGAGCAGAAGGGAGGGGATGCTGGAGCAGCAAGGAGGGGATGCTGGAGCAGAAAGGGGGGATGCTGGAGCAGAAAGGAGGGATGCTGGAGCAGAAAGGAGGGATGCTGGAGCGGCAAGGAGGGGATGCTGGAGCAGAAGGGAGGGGATGCTGGAGCGGAAAGGAGGGGATGCTGGAGCGGCAAGGAGGGGATGCTGGAGCAGAAGGAAGGGGATGCTGGAGCAGAAAGGAGGGAATGCTGGAGCAGGGCTGCAGGGAAAGGAGGGAATGCTGGAGCAGAAAGGAGGGTATGCTGGAGCAGGGCTGCAGGGAAAGGAGGGAATTTCCAGATTGTACTCAGACTTCCCAGGATGTTTCATTCCTGCATCAATTGCTTTGGAACCTGTTTCCACCTCTTCTCTCTGATTTATTTGTGAGATGTTTAGGACCATTCTGTTCACCCCAAGAGCCCAGCTGGGTGTCTGGACTCACAGCCTCTGACGTGGCCATCCTGGCACTGACACAGCTCACTGCAACTCAATCAGAACTGCTTTCCAAGGAAGATGCTCAATGAAGAGCCCGGGAGACCTTGAAAGTAGAGTCACTCCTACAGGAAGAAAGTAATTAACTTTTTTTAAGCCTAGAAAACAGAGTCAGCAGCAAACTCACTCCCACAGACACACCGTGGAGCCCTGGGGGAGACCCTGGGGGAGCTGCTGGGAGCTGGACTTGGCATCATCTGCAGAGCTGCTGCATCTTCTCCTCTTCTCCCTGGGGGTGGGGGCAGTCTGGGCCATCCTGCTGTAGCAGAGGCACCTCGGGCTTTTTCCTCTCACCTCCGAGGTCAGCAAAACTCCTGGTGTCCCCAAAAAAGGAGCACACAGCAAGTCTGCCAGCAGAGACAGCATCAGTGTGGAGATAACAGCCCAGGCTGCTCTGCCATCCTGCAGGGAGGACCCTGGCAGTGGTGTAAAGAAGCTCAAAGAGAGCTCAAGGCTTTCCTTCCCCTGGCAGATGCCCATGGTTCTGTGGCACTAGCCTCAGCTTCTGCTTTCATGTGGCACAGAGCTGGGGACGTGGGGCAGGCAGAGTTAATCAGCCCTCGTTTGTGATCACAAGGAACTCAGCCTTTCATGGCTTGCATCCTAAACCTGCTTCCTCATCCCCCAGGGGAGAGGAATTTACGCTTTGCATTTTATGTCTAGTTAGTTAATGGCCCATTACTGTCAAAAGGATGAGTAGCTGGGAGTTAAATCCTGTAGGATTTACCATCAGGAAGAACCAAAAGCTGCAGAAGAAAATGGGAACAGAGGGGTTCTTGCAGCTCCTCAGCTTGGGACACTGCTGCTGTGACCCCAGCTCTCCCTTCTGGCTGCACCAAGAAATCCCTGGGGAAAGCTCACCAGGAGCAAAGGGAATTCAAGTCCATTCAGCAGCCACAGAGGAAGGTCCCAGTGCCCATCTGGAGGCAGGTAGCAGAGCATTCAGCACTGAGACTGAGTTCAGCTGGGGCACAATGCTGGGCTGGCTCTGCAGGGCTTTGTAACCTGCCCACAGCCTCACTCCAGGCTGCAGCAGGGCAAACTAGGTCCCCATGCCCATCAAGCTGGAAAGTGCTACTTGCTTTTTAGTTTTGCAAACAAGGAGATTCACTTTCTGCTGCCTGAAGCTTTTCCCAGTTGTAAATGGTGTCAAAAAGAGAGTTTTGCTAGACAAGGGGCAGGAAAACATTTAAGTGATCAAAGAGCAGTTCCTGACTGTGTTTGGCAAGAGGCTGGAAGTTATTTTCTAGGTTATTTTCTGCAGCCACACAGCTTTCAGGAGCCCATTTCACACTCCACACACAGCACTGCCAGCACCCACAACTTGGACTGGCTTTACTTTTAACTCTTTCAGCTGCTAAGCTTCTAAGAGGCCAGCATTTTTTATCTCCCACTCCCCTTTTGTGTGCTGGACACTCCTCCCAGGAGCATCTGTGCCAACAGTCCTCAGTGGAGGAGCAAAGACATGAAGAGCTGGACAACTCCTGAGTCCACAAAACTCACTTTCATCCCTTACCTACCTTACCGGGGGAAACCAGGCTGAACTCTGGAAATCCAGGGATCATAAAAAGAAAAATAGAACCCCACCCTAATGGGCTGCAGCCCATCAATAAAATAGAGAATTTTGGCTTCTACAAGACACTTCACACGTGAGAACAGAGCCCTGCAGGACCCTAGAGCCCAGCCTGCCTCACCATCCTGGGATGAGCCAGCTGACGCTCAGCAAAGGGCAATGCTACCCTCTGCTGCCTCCTGGCAGGATAACCGCTCTGCCCACTGCCCACCAGGAGGAACACGGGGGCTTCAAACCATCTCACTGCTCCCCACACCCCTCCCCAGAAAGCAGCACACCTGTACCGTGCTGCTTCACCCCCGAGAAAGCCCCAGCACCCTCAAAATACCCCCTCAGAAAGAGATGCCCAAGGTGCTCAGCCCCTCACTTCACCCTCAAAGCCACCCTGGGAAAGGCTTGGATGCAAGCAGCAAGGTTGGGTTACACAGCAGCAATCTGTTTTATTCCCCTCCCCTTGCTAAAGCTGCTTCTGCCCCAGCTGCCTTCAGTGCAAACTCCCTCACACCTCCACAGCAGCAGCAATAAAGTGCACTGTGGAGTGCAGCAAGAAATCAGCTCTAATAAGTCATTACTTTGCGTGAGGAGGACTCGGGGTAGTTTTTTGTTGGCCCTTCACACTTGATTAATTCATATTTACCGAGCTTTGCTTCGTTTGAGTGGAGCTTTTGGTGATTTATTTCTAATTTATTGTCAGAAACGCTGCCCTGACCTGCCAGCAGAGTCAGGAATGGCAGTAAAACAGGCTGTGGTTTGGGCCACAGCATTTATTTGCTGTTCCTGTAGTGAACAGGAATTACACTGTTTGTGATGTTTAATAAATCCCCTTTTTGCTCAGCGTGTGTTTGCAGAGCAGCAGAGCCATCCCATCCAGCTCTGGGGGAGTAGAGGTCTTTTCCTCTGACAGCACGTGGGTTTGGTCCAATTCCTTCCCCATCTCTCAGTCTGCCATTCTCTCCATCCCCATCTCTGATTTTCACCAACACAACTTTCTGCTTTAGCTCCAAATAACTTGTGATTTGGGTCTTTGTCTTGAGCTTACTGCTGTGTGGCCTCGGAACTACCTAGAAGTGGCTCCTTCAAGTTAAAAAATAGCAAGAAATCTTATAATCTTATCTTATTCATTAAACATGAATATTTCCCCTTGGGTAAATTTCACCTGAATCAGTGATATGCAAGTGAGGAATATATTGAATATTTCTCAGTCTGAATTGTGTCATGATCCTAAACTGGTTTGGATTTTTTTTGCTTATCTTGCCCAAACCACTTTTGGACTGAGATGTGAATCTCTTCAAAACAGAGATTCACAAGATTAAAGAAAAAATAAAATCACAACATAAAAGAAAATCTGTGGAAAGAGTAAAAAGATGCATCATGTTCTGACTGACTCATCACAAACACCCTCCCCTGTTTACATAATAAAGAACTATGTAAATATAGTTTATGCATTAAAAGATAGTGACAAAGTGTGTAAATAAACACAGTAAATAAAGCCAAGCGCTTCAGTTTATCCTTGCAACGCAAAGCTGAGGAACAAACTTGTTTCAAACATTTACTAGCACAGGAACCTAAATCAAAATATTGTGATACTCGTCAGCCAGGGCTTTGCATCCAGGAGTTTCCAGGAGGTGGGAAGCACAAATCCAGATTCAGAGAGAGGAAGGATGCAGGATGGAGAAGCAGAGCTAGAAACAGATATAGCATAAATATCTTTTTTTTCCAACTATTTTTTCCTACTGTTGCATGAAAAGGATAGAAACGGGGGGTTTCTCTATTAATAATTTTAAAAAAAACCATCAAAACCACTAAAAAGTGCCAGTAATTTTTATTTTAATGTATATAATTAATAATCATACTCAATACAGTATTTTTACATGACAAGGGTGTAGAATATTTAGTTTAGAATTCAACTCCAGAATGATATAAACGCAGAGCTAAGTCCATTGTGGAGGGGAAAAGCAGAGGTAATTTATGGGAAATGAAATGATTAAAATTACTTTTTGGAAGAGGTGAATTTAAGGTAATTTCATTTATCTCAAGAAATATAAATCTATAAATAAATACATAAATAAATAACTTTCTCCAGGATGAACATTTTGGAGGGAAAAGCTGAGGGCAGAGGAGGGAGCTGAGCAGAGGTGCTGTTTTAAAGGGGAAATCCAAGATATTTTATGTTAAATTAAAGAAATTAAACAACATTTCTAAAGGGGTGAATTTGAGGTAATTTCATTTACCTCCAAATAAAAGAAATAATCTGTCCAAGATGAATATTTTGGAGGGAAAACCTGAGGGAAATTGGGGGGAGGGGTAGGTGCACAGAGATGCCATTTTGGAGGGAAAAACTAAGGTATTTTATGTGAAATTAAAGAAATAAAAGGACATTTTAAAAGGGGTAAATTTGAGGTATTTCTGGTATCTTAAAAAAAAAATGAATTATTTCCAGGATGAACATTTTGGAGAGAAAAGCTGAAGGAACTTGGCAGGTACAGAGGTGCCATTTTGGAGGGAAAAGCTGAGGGGTTTTTTTTGTGAAATTAAATATAGAATCCAGCATTTTTTAAGGTGTGAATTTAAGGTAATTTTGGTTATTTAAAAAAAAAGAAAAATCTCAGTAGGATGAACATTCTGGAGGGAAAAGCTGTTGTGATTCTGTGTGTAGAGGAAAATACTGTGTATCCCATTTTGGAGGGAAAACCTGAGGTGATTTCTGTGAGAAAATAAAATCAAATCACCTTTTTAGGAGAATTTGAGATAATTTTGGTTATATTAAAAAACTGAACGATCTCTACAAGACAGGATGGATGTTTTCAGCTCAGGTTTTCCCTGACAAAGCAGCTAAGTGGGAGGAGGAGTGGGAAAGATACCATTTGAGAGGGAAACCTGAGGAAATGTATGTGAAATGAAATAAAAATTTATTTTTGAACAGGAAACACATGGTAATTTGGGTGATGTATATAAAAATGGAAATAACCTTTATGACATAAGACGAATGTTCTCGAGGGTGACTTGGGGGGAGGGTGGAAAAGATGCCATTTTGTTGGGAAAACCGGTGGTAATTTAGGTGAAACTGAATAAATACAATAACTTTCTCGACTTGGGTGAATCAGATCGATTTAATGTAAGGGTCGTAGAGCTGGAACAGACTCCCCAGAGGGGTTTTGGAGTCTCCTGCTCCGGAGATTTCCATCCCCACCTGGATCTGTTCCTGTGGGGCCTGCTCTGGGTGCCCCTGCTCTGGCCCAGTTGGACTCCAGCATCTTCAGAGCTCCCTCCCACCCTCCACCATTCTATGATCCTTTGTGATCCTTTGTGACCCTCTGTGACCCTCTGTGACCCTGTGTGGGGTGGGGGTCAGGGTGCCCCTGCATTCAGCAGGGAGAAGCCTCCATGGGCCTTTGGGATGAGATGCTTCTGAGGCCTCTGTTCCTCCTCCCTTGGCTTAGGGGAGATCCGGTGCCGTGGGAGGGTTTTTAAGGGACTCTGGGATTGTTATGAACTCATTCCATTTTCAGAGTTCCTGTTCAGGGATTCCCTGTAGCTCGTTTTGCAAAACAAGTGTTCCTTCGGGCTGTGGTTGCTTCCGTTTCCACGGAAGGGTTATTCTGTGGCGTATCTCGGGTTTTACTTGGGTTCGGGGTTTTCTTTCCTGTTATTTAAAGATGCTGTGGTGATTTGATTCTTAGAAAATCTGCTTTTATTGCATCCTCTTCTCCGTAGAGATGACTTCTGGCCCCCAGCCTCCAGGAAAATACTGTTTCCTCGTCCAGCAGCAGCATCTCTTCCCGTGTTCCCACCAGTCCTTGTCATGTGCCTTCAATAAAATAAGTTTTCACACTTTGTGCTCTACCTGTAGCAGTTTGCATTCCAGTTTTCTGTTAGTCATTTCTCACAAGCTTGCATTACACACTTAAGTTTTCACACTTTGTGCTCTACCTGTAGCAGTTTCCATTCCAGTTTTCTGTTAGTCATTTCTCACAAGCTTGCATTACACACTGGGGTTTTTTTTTTGTGGTACCCTCTGTTTTTATTGGTGTTGTGGAGACGTTGTGCACTTGTCCTCGGTGACTGCACCTAGAACTTGAGGTGGTGTCGATGTCAGTGTCTCTATTTTATTGTTAGGAGAAATGCAGAGATCAAGAAATCATCTAAATTGACTGGAAAGAATGGGAGTGTTTTTAATGTCATGAAGTGCTGGCTGCCAGGAGCCTGGGCTCCATTAGCAGTGACTCTTGAGCTGTGGAGTTCTGATTCTGGGTGTGCTCCCATTCCGAGACACTTCTCCCATTGTCTGGGGGTATTTACTGTCTGCAATCAAGACTTTTTAATGGTTGCAGAGGTTTGTTTTCTTTAGGCTTTGGCTCTGCTTATGGATGGTTGTGTAATGATATGAGAAATGGTTTTAGCTGTGTCAGTACCAGCAGCTCCAGCCTCTACCACGAGCAGCTCCACTTCTCTTGGTATCTGGTGTCCTGCCTTGTCTTGATAAATTGGAAGGGATTTTTTAAATAAAAAACCTGTGTCCTGACAGCCACAAGTTTAACTTAACCCTCCTGTGAAAGAAAGGGTTTTGGTGTCACTTTGAAGGAGTAAATTGGCAGATCTTGTAAACTACAAAGAGAAGTTGGTTTATCTTCCTGGGGAAATGGTGAAATCTGGGTGACATTTCAAGTTACCAGGAAGGGTTTTTCTGACAATTTGTGGTTCCAAATGACCATGACTCACTGCAAAAGACAGTCCTCAGCACTGGGACCAGTATTATTCAATATATTCATTAATGACCTGGATGAGGGGACAGAATCTCTGTCAGCAGGTTTGCTGCTGACACCAAGCTGGGAGGAGTGGCTGACACACCAGAGCTGAGCTGCTATCCAGAGAGACCTGGACAGGCTGGAGAGCTGGGTGGGGAGAAATTGAATGCAATAGAACAAGGGCAGGTGTAGAGTCTGTCATTTGGGCAGGAGCAACCCCAAGGAACAGTGCAGGTTGGGGACTGACCTGTTGGAGAGCAGTGTAGGGGAAAGGAACCTGGGGGTCCTAGTGGACAGCAGAATGACCATGGCCAAGAAGGCCAATGGCATCCTGGGGTGAATCAGGAGGGTCAGTAGGTTGAGAGAGGGTCTCCTCCCCTTCTACTCTGCCCTGGTAAGGCTGCATCTGGAGTGTTGTGTCCAGTTCTGGGTCACTAAGTTCCAGAAGGACAGGGAACTGCTGGAGAGAACCTAGCACAGAGCCCCAGAGATGCTGGAGGGAGTGGAACATCTCCCTGCTGAAGAGAGGCTGAGGGAGTTGGGGCTCTGGAGCTTGGAGAAAATGAGACTGTGGGGGAATTAATTAATGTTTATAAAGATTTAAAGGGTGAGTGTCAGGAGGATGGAGCCAGGTTCTGCTCAGGGACATGCAGTGACAGGGCAAGGGGCAATGGGTGCAGCTGCTACACAAGGAGGGGCCATGGAAACATCAGGAGAAACTTCTACATAGTGAAGGTGCCAGAGCCTGTCCTAGGCTGCCCAGAGAGGTTGTGGAGTCTCCTTCTCTGGACAGATTCCAAACCCACCTGGGCAAATTCCTGTGTGATCTGATCTGGGTGATCCTGCTTGGGCAGGGGGTTGGACCAGATGAGCTTTCGAGGTCCCTCCCAGTCCCTGCCATTCTGTGACACTGATTCGTCAGGGGAAGGAACAGCAGTTTGCATTTTTACAGCAGAATCTCAAATTCACCTTGAATTTCAGTTGCCAGCAGCACTGTATGATTTCAGCATCTCCAACTCTACCCCAAAACTGCTTTCATTGATCATTCAGCTCTAGATCACAGTGTCCTCTAGGTACAGAAAACATTCTCAGAGGGTTGTTCTTGAGGACAGAGTCCTGTTTACTGCTGGTTCCACCATGTGAGCCCAGGCCTTCCTGAAGCATTACCTCTGTGAAAGGCAGGTCTTGTTCACTCAGCCTCACTGCTTCTGCTGTCCTGCCTGAGGGATGGAGCCACTGGATGGGCAAAATCCCACCCCATCTTGCACCTCCTCCTGCTTCTCCCTCTCCAGTTACTGAGTTTGTGCTGCCTGTCCTGCTCTCCGGGGTGGTTGGTGAGGCAGGTGAATCCCCAACCCCCTGAGAAGAGCTGATCCCTCCCTGCTCAGCTGCACTGGGGCCTCAATGGAGCACAGAACCAGCATGAAACTACAGATAGCCAACTGGTGATAAATAACCAACTTCTGCATTTTACTTGTCACAAGAGTTTTCTTATCAGTCACCTCAGTCTGAAACTAGCTGCACTTTCTGCTACAATCAAGTTTGGGTGTTTTTTTTTCTTCCCTTTCATTTCTGACTTGTCAGGCTTTGGGTTGCTCAGTGGTTCTTTTTGACTCTGCTGTCTTTAGCTGCAGTGTTTCCTAGAGACTAGGGATTGAAATCAGAGGGTTGGCCTAGAGGGGAAAGGTAGGAGTTTCTGTGGGACGTGTGCTTTTTTTTTCTGTTAATCTGATGCACAGAAATACCAAGTGACCCGCATCCTGGGACTGGAGGAAACTAGAAGGTTGGGGTGTGTGACTCAGGCTTCCTGGCTCTGTCACAACAACCCAAGGTTCCCCAGCCTCCTGAGTAAACAGCAGCAGACAACGGTGGGTAAAAAGCTGCCTGGGAAGCTCTTGCAAATCCCCTTCAGCTCCCAGTGCTTTCTCATTCTGGTCTGGCAGGGAGCAGGGGGAAGCCCTTCCTGGCTCAGCAAGCACACACTGCCATTGTCCCCGCTCACAATGGGGGAGAGGAGCGAGCCCTGGAGGTGATGACACAAACCCCAGCGTGGGGAGCAGCTGGCTGGCTGCTAAAGGCAAGCACTGTGCTGTCGTGACAGCCCCTGCCCTTCCTGCACGGGTCCTGCTGGTTTCCAGCCTCGGGGTAGAACTGACCTCCCTTCCCTGCCTGAAAAACCTGGTTTTATTTAATCTGCCTCTCTCCAGCCAGGTGAGGAGCTTCCCAGCTGGCTGGAGCTCTCAGCAGCTCTGCTCCATCACTACTCCCAGGAGTCTGCGTGGGGAGAGTTAACCACCCTGGCCCGATGATTCCTTCATAAAATAGGAATGCTAATAAACAGTTTCCATTCCTTAAGGCCCAGCATGTAGGAGGAGAGAAAAAAAAAAATCAGGGAAGTTATTTCTATTTCCTGAAGCTTGCATTATTCATCCCTCCTGAGACAAGGAGGAGAGAGCTAGGCTGGGGATGGGAAGCAGCAGCTGGGCTGTGCTCTGTGCCCCTTCCTCTACCCAGCATCTTCCTAGGAGGCCTCGAGGAGCTTTGCCTTCCTCACACAGGTAGAAGTCCCCAAAACAGAGGGGTTCAAAGTTGCTCTGGGAATTGGCTGCCTGCCTGGGGCTTCTCATGCTGCATGAGCTGGCACCTGGAGGTGCTCCCCTTGATTGCCACCTCAGGGGAGGTGGGGAGTGCTGGTGTGTGGCAGGGTAAGGTGCTCAGCAGATGGAGGAGGGGGGTTCCACCATCTGAAATGGCATCTTTCCCCAGTTCCAGCTCTGGGGCTACTCCTGTACAAAGAGCAGCACCTTGCAAAGAGGTTGAGCAGAGCCCCTTTGGCCCTCATCCTGCAGGTAAGAGGCACAAACTCTGAGCTAGCAGACCAGTTATCTGCCAGACCTGCCTGCTTCAGTTGGCAGAGAGATTTCTTCTTCCCCTGGGGACAAGTGTCTAAGCTGAGCAGACATCAGGTTTGCAGGGCAGGGTGCAGAAAGCAGCTCTCCTACCCCAGCAACTGTAAACAGCCCCTGCCAAGCAGGACGCATCCCTGGCTGCAGTGGGAGGCTGGAGAAGGAGGCTGGAGTAGGCAGCCAACCACTGCACCCACTCAGTCTGGGGAGCAGATGGAGGACACCCAGAGCTCTGTGCTTCACTCAGCCCCCTCCTCCAGGCCGAGGCAGTGTCCTGGCTGGCTCCCATGAGGCTGCTCCTGCAGGAAGGGGGTGTGAGCAGCCAGAGCTGGTGACCCACTCCCCCAGCTGGACACCAGGCTGCCAGCAGAACTGCGTTGTTCTTGCATGACTGGCTGCGAGCACAGAGCCAGGACACTCTGCTGGCCACAGCATGCAGGCAAACCAGGAGAAGGGGAAGGGGTGGGAGCTGATCTCTCACAGGCACTTCCTAGCCCTGGATCACCCTGGGTTAGGCTTTCTGCGGTCTCCGGGGTTTCTCCATGCCCAGGACACTGCCCAGGCAGAGGTTACTGGGTAGGAGCCCTGCCCACTGCAGGGGAAGCACCCTGGCAGAGCTGGGGCTTTGTGCCATCCAGCCCCCTCCTTTGCCAGGCTGACCCCAGGCTGTGCTGCAGCAGGAGCCTTGCCTGCCCCTGTTTCTCCTCCACCCCTGCTCTGAGCAGCAGTGACACAGAACCCAAGGGGCTTCAGATCTGGGCCATGCTACATATAGAATCCATGGGGCCTCAGCAGGCTCCCGGGGGCCGTCCTGTCTGTCCCATCAAGGGCAAAGCTCTTGTGCAGCCTCCCTCCCTCGCCCCTCAAAGACTCAGGTGCAGGGAGAAGCAGGGAATCCTTTGCAGGCCTCCTGTCAGCTGGAGCTGGGGGGTCTGGCCCAGCCTGCCAGGCAGAGGGGGGACATGCAGGAGCTGTGCTGTGAGACGAGCATTTCCATCCACCCAGAGCTCAGATCTGCCTGCTCTGCTCTGATAGAGGATTCCAGGGGTCTCTTCCCCAGAGTGGTGCCACCAGGCCTCCTTGGATGGGACCTCACACCTTCTCTCCCCAGCAATTACCAGTAAGGGAGCAAATGGTTGCTGGTAAGGACTGGCTGCTGCGTGGAGTTGTGTTTTGGACCCAGAGTGTACTGCTGGGTAGTGTGATTCATCAGCAGGAGGGAGAGGCAGAGACACTCTCTCTGTTCCCTGTGCTGGGAGGTAGGCTGAGGGCAGGGATGTTCCTCCTGGGGAGGCTGTGCACACACCTTTCTCCTGGAGAAGGGCGTCTCCTGAAGCAGGCTGTCCTTGGGGCAAGGCCAGGTTTTCATCTCTGCTGCAGCACCAGATACCCGAGTCACGGTCCCCCCCCAGTGTCTCTGCTCCCATCCTGCCTCCCGCAGCTGCTGGGGACGGTCCTTGAGCTGCTGGTATCAATAATTCCTCCAGCACACTCCAGCCGAGCAGAAGGGCTCCCCACGTGCCCTGGTTTTCTGTGCAGACAGGAGCCAGGGGCAGTTCAGCTGATCTGAGCTCCTGGAACTGTCCGTGCCCTGCCTCTGCCTGCTCTGCTGGTCCATCTGTCCTGCCAGCACCTGCACTGCTGTGCTGCACTGTCTGCATTCCTTCCTGCCCCTCAGTGCTTGTCTGGCTGTCTGTCTGTCTGACACTGCCAACGCTGCCTGCTCCCCCCACAACCCCATCTGTCTGTCAGGATGATATTTAATCCCCACCACCCTTTGCTGTTCCTTTGGCCACTATCTGCAGGCCTCTCTATTAAATGTGACTTGGAGAACGATTTTCTCTGGTTCATGGCCAGCAGCCAGGCTGCAATCTGCAGTGAAGCACTGCCCAGGTGGAGAACCTCTGCAAGGAGCCTCCTGCCAATGCAAAGGCAGGACTCTGGCTGCCAGCACTGCCCAGAAACTGCACCATCACCTGCCTGCACAGCACCACCAGCCAGGGATTTAAAGGCACCTGACAGCACTTGCAATGGGACTTGGGCAACCAAAACCCCATCTTCCCTGGCTGCCTGTGCCCACAGAGCTGGGAGTGAGGCTGGAGATGCCCACCCTTGGCACTGTCAGTCTGCACCATCCTGGGCCAGTTGTGATGCTGTGCCCACCCCAGGCTGTGTGTGACCCTGCAGCCTGGGCCCATTTGCTACCCAGCTGCCACAGGCTTTGCCCCCCTCAGGAGCCCTGTTACACCCCCCGTGGGCACCGTGTGCCCTCTGACCAGCCTGCCTGTGCCTGTTTGGGGCAGCAGCCCATGTAGAGCAAGCAGCCAGCACCCAGATTGTGTAGAATTAGCAAAACCCCCCTGCAGAGCCAGCTTGCAAAACCTCAGCATTCGAATGTCACCTGGGATCGGGTTCTGCTGGAGCAGAACATGACTTTTCAGATCAACTTTCACAGTGCCAGCCCTTTTTGCAGAGCCTGGCCAGGGGGTGTTGAAGGAGGTGAGGACAGGGCAGGTCTCTGCTGCTTCCAGGGGTGCCCTGGGACCCAAGCACATAGGGAGAGCAGCTCCCTGAGCAGGGAAGAAGCCCTTTCCAGGCTGCTTTCTGGCTCCAAAGACACTTTGGTTGCAGAGAAGCCGCTTTGCTCAACCCCTTTCCAAACCATCCAGTGATGGGAGCCTGCAGGGAGCAAACCCTGCTTTGCATCCTCACCCGGGATGTGGCCAGTGACACCACAGAGTGTCACCCGTGTCCCCCGCTGCTCTTGTCACCACAGCTTGGCCTCTTCCTTCCTTATTTCCCCCTCCCCAGCGCAGCCCAAGGCAGGTTCTTCTTTCCCACACCCTTCTTTTCCAGGAAAACAGCTCCCACGTTTCCGGGGGGAGGGGGAGGGTTGGCAGCTCTGCTGCAAAACGAGCCGTTCCCATGGCAATGGGGATGTGCCCGCGGAGAGGGGGAAGCGGGGGGCGTGTGGTGGGGGTGAGGAGAGGGGTCTGTGGTCCAAACAGTGCCGAGCACCCCCATGCTGAGGAGCCACCCCAGAGCTACCCACACCCAGGGGCTTCTCCTCGCACCCCACCCGCAACCCCCACCAAGGGATGCGTGCGGGGGGCATCCCCGCAGATCCAACCGCATCCCCCGCCCCCATAAACCCCTTTACCCACCCCCCCCACACACACACACCCATCCCCATCCCGCCCTCCTCCCGCGCCGCAGGGCCGGGGGCTGAACCCGAGTGACGCTCCCAGCTGCTGATTTGCTGCAGCCGCCCGGCCGGCCCTTCCCAAACTGCGGGATCCCCGCACCGCCCACAGCCCCGCCGGGCAGCAGCGCCGGGAGGCAGCACCGGACAGCAGCGAACAGCGCCGGGCAGGTAGGCACGGCCCCGACCCCCGCCGAGAGACCCCCGAGCTCATCCTCATCCTCCCCACCCCGAGAGAAGCCGCACGTTGCGGGGAGGGACCCGCATCCCCCCCGCGCCGGCACC
>JANHGL010021741.1:17729-31784 GCA_024611195.1 Ceyx melanurus | reverse complement strand
TTATTCACTCTAAGATGCCCCAGGGTTCCCATGAATGGAATAAGTCTCGAACAAACTTCTTAAGCAAAACCAAATCAAACTTAAGATTTTTTTTAGAGAGTTGCTTTCCATTCCTTCACGTTTAAACTTTACATTGTGCATGGGTGTTAGGTTGGTATTTGCAACTCAAGATTGAATGATCGATAGTATGTTATAGACCTTTATACCTCATGGCCAACAAGCTTCATACAGTTAAGTTTCCTTCTAGATCTGATGTAAAAATAATCACTTTATCTGAAACCAAGACTCAAATAAAATTACCATTTGGATTATACTGAAAAATTTTCCAAGACAATGCATGTTGTAACAGATGTTAACATTGCACATTGAAATTTTTTTTCTTATACCCCAGCGTTGTCCTAGTTCTATTTTGGGTTTTGCTATGCTTTGGTGCTTGTCTTTTTTAGAAAATTATAATTCAAGGATGAAATATTATTCTAAACAGTCATTTAACTTGCAGTCATCCCCCACACACAATAGTTTTGATTTGGTATCTAATTATCATCCATTCATTAGACAATTGCAGGATATTTTCAAATTAAAATCGAGGTCGCAGTGATAAAATTTAAAAGTGGGCATAGCTGTGCACATGATGTAGATGAGTAGTAGGAAAATGTGATATGTCCAAATCAAAAGAATAAGATCACTTCACTGAAATAACCATTTCTGAAATAATTTATCAAAATTCAGGATCTTGAAACGAAGAGGGTAAAGTAAAACCCTGCAAAAGTCAAGGAGTGTCTTCTAGAAGGATGATCCTTCCCAGAAGAGGTCCCAAATAGAACAGAATCCATGTGAAAGGTAATCTGCAAGCACTGCAGTCACAAAGATAAAGCAGCTGTTAAAAAAAACCAACTTTCATGGGGACAAGTTGTCAAAGAGAAACTTCTAGAAGTTATGAACACTAGTGCAGTACTACATTGAGCATAGCTGTTCTGTTGAATATTTAGAGCCCATGAGGTTATGGGATGGTCATAGGATTATGATGCAAGGAATGGTGAAAAGGCAGGGAGATAATTTTAGCCTGGATTTATCCCTCTTTGTAAGAAATGTCTGTGCACATTCAGTTGCACAGTAGGGTGTCTCTCGTAGGTGAGAAGTGTCCTACATTGTTGAACAGAACATCTTTTCTTAGAGAAAGCATCTTTGAGATACATAAGCTGGTAAATGTAATTATATTCCCCATCACAAACCCTTTTCTTAAGAATTGTTGCTTGCCACTGGCAGATTATGAGCTTGTTTGCTCTCAGTGACTGGCACTATGCTAACAGTGTACATGAAAATTACTTTCTAAACACTTCCATGTCTTGAAAATGGTTCCAAATCGTGACTGACAAAAAATCAACCTTGTTGGAGATCAGTATCATAGTTTGAGCTACTGACCAGTATCAAAACTTTTGGAAATTCACGTGGAACAGACATTCCTGCTTTCTAAATCTTGTCCCCTTAGGTCTTGCACTGAAAGTTTCTTGCAGCTCCAATTTTCTCATGCTCCTGGCCCTCTCCTCAGAGGATCCCAAAGCAGAGCCCAGAGACTGCTGCACAAGCTGCTGCCTCTGCACGGGATGCAGGAACAGTGAAGTGATGAAGGGCAGAGGAAACAGGGATGCTTAGAGCAGGAAGGGTAAATCACAACATGGTTTTATCACAGGAAGATTATAAGATAATGAATTTTTGGAACTACTGAAGTGGATTTTAATTTTAATAATTTTAATTATTTTTTTATATTCTCAGGATAGAGAGCTTGACAGTGACTTCTTTTTTTTTCTAAGAAATAGCCCTGGGACCAATTTTTATCAGTGTATTAATTCATTACTTTGCAGAGAACAACATCTAAACTTGTGAAAGTTGTAGATGATACAGAGAATAAGGAAATTCCTATAACAAGAAGAAACAGATCATTGTGAAGCTTGCTCTGCATCTTCTAAACAGGAATCAGAAAATGTAGAACTTCACACGTGATGGGCTTTACAGGCAGTAAACTTCCCAGAATTTCTAGCATATTAATTTATCAGATCTCAGCTGTTGCAGGACCCTAAGAAATTTGTGATTATTTCAGATTCTTTCCCTTTTTAATTCTCTTCCTCTGCAACATTATAGCCATAGCCTTTAATATTTTATTACAGCTTTAAGTTTTGGTTCTGGAAAGGGTTTTACAGCCTACAGCATAAAAAGAGCCTTCCCATGTGTGGATTTTTTTAATCTATGTATCAACTATTTGGTTGGCCCTGGCAGTCCCTTTCAATGATAGTTCTTGTGGATTTTAAGCACAATCCATTCTTAACAAAAATCTCCTTTCTCTGTTCTTATATATAGTCAAACAGAATTGTAGCCATGAGTTCCACTTACAAGTGAAGGTTCTCAATTTGTTTGATCAGTGTTCCATGATTTATGAACTTATTTAATAAAAATGTATTTTTATTTTTTGTTAGAAAATACAGATTTCATCACACTGATAATTATTGGAAATGTAGTAATACTAATAATACTGTTATGATATTGAAGATACACTTGAAGATGTTCTAAGTTCATTATGAACAATTTTTTACCAAATACCTCTTTTTCAGTGCAGAAAAGACAACCTGCTTTGATATTGTATTATTATTCTCTGGCTGACTGAATGCATGAGTGCTTCCAGCATTCCACAACCCTTTCTCTAAGTGCCAAAAGCTAATTTGCAGACATGTTAAATAAGGGTTAAATTCACTAAAGATGTTACTGCAGTAGCTGTCACCTTCATCTCTAAAGCTCTTTGCAGTTGTTTTGACTTTGGAGGAAGCTTTAAGGAGTCTCCTAAATCTAAAGTGTTTAGGCTCCTTGTCCCCTAGCTGTGGAGTTGAGTTGTTCTTCCTCCTTATTCAATTTTTGGATGCATTCCCAAAATCAGAAACAGCAGCACACAGACCAAGGAACTAGGAGAGGTAGCCAAGAGTCAGCACTAAATTTTCCATCTATTATAAACAGATTTCCACCACTTTCCAGGAAGTTAAAGCTGACTTCTGTGGGGCTAGAGAGATGTACATCTGTACGTGCAGGATTCACATCTCTCAATCATTTTCTGGACCCCAGAGTGCTGCTGTCTCTACTTCAGAGGCTGAATGGATGGTCAGTCCTTCCTTTCAGAAAGCTGCTTCTGCAGATTATTATTTTTCTGCCTTAGCTTCTCTTTCAAGAACACACCAAGAAAATGGAAATTCTAATTTCTGTTCGCTTCTTTTCGAATCCTCTTAAAGGAATTCAAACTCAGATCAGATCACTGCCAGGACAGAGCCCTACCCAGCAGCACAGCAGACATCTGCATCCTTCTCTGGCAGTAACTCCAAGTACTTTTGCTAGTGTAAGAAACGGGAGCTCAGCCCATTCCAGAAGGGTCTGGTGTAGGTGGCAAACAAGGAATGTGTCCAGATACTCTTAAACAGATGCATAACAAGAAATGCTTATATTTGCTTTGCACTGCTCTGAGGGAGGAAGGTGGGTGTTCAATTCCTCTGCTTCGTTCTGCAAATTACACATGTACTAAAAGGAGGAGGAGAACAGAACAGAATTGGTGTTACAGAGAATGCTTCACTTCAAAACTTTTTTTTTGAGGTTGAGCCTGTATGTGGACTTCAAGCTGGCAGTTGTTTGGATGATAAGAACTGAGCAGATGTTGGTTTTCTGCAGACACTCTTCTAGTCATTCCTTAGCTACTCACAATGATCATGTGGCACCAACAGGAGTGTTTTTACTGTGCCTTTGCAGTGGAGAGTTCTTACACATTTTACATCCCTGCTCTAAAGAGGGGTTGCTAAGAGAAACTAAAACTACACCCTGAGGCACAAGGCAATAATAGATGGCATGAGCAGGCTCTACTGGGCAGGCCAAAGTGATCAAGTGCAACTTGCCAGTCAGAACAAACAGGTATCAAGGACCAGGGAAAGCTGTTAAGCCACCTCATTTGCATGCCCTAGGATGCCTTTCCTAATAAGTAAATAAAAAAAAGCATTTCTAAAATCTTTTCATCATTGCCCAGCTTCATTATTGAGATATCCACACAAGACACTTCTCTCTCTGTCATGGTAAACCAGCATTTTATATCAGCATTAAAACCACTAGTTGGAAGATATAAGGGAGTAAAATCCTTTTCAAAATGCTTAGAACAAAGTATATAAATCTGCATTTTTACTATAGGGTTTTGAATCAGGTCCTGACAGTCACAGTGAGAATTCAGAAGGGTTCACAGACCTCAGGCAGGGACTGATATAAATTGCCATGCTCATGTTGTGTGTTCCTTGCAAAGTTCCCAACTCTGATATATTTCTTTGGCTATCCTGAAAAATTACCCTTCTCGTTGTACCATAGATTGTAGGGCTGTCTGCATCACATGAAAATGGCATGGCCTGGAGAAGGAGAGGAGAGAAATACATGAATTATTTTTTGATTATGATATGCTGCAGTGTAGCCTTCAGCTTTTATTTTGCTTTCCAGTCGTTTTCCTCACTTTATCTTTATTTGTTTAATTTCAGACTGTGTGTACTAGCAAACTAATTTGCCTGCGGCCCAGTAAAAAAAATCTCATTTTTTGCATCTGTCAGGTCTGATGATTGCAAAAGTGCTTCCTCTTGCACTGGTGGAACAGACAAGTGCTCTGTGTTACCCTTGTCAGCCTTCTGCAATTGGTCCTGAGGTCTGCCCTCAGACAGCTCAGCTGTGCTTGTCCAGCTTGCTGAAATCAAAAGCCCTGGACTTGCTGTGAAGGTTTCTGTGATGGATTCTATCACCCATGGTTTCCCCCCCAGTAACTCACCCATTCCCAGTTTAATGACTTTTGGAGGTAGGTGGCCGAGAGAAAGCCTTGACACTTAAATAGTTAAAAATAACTTGATATTTTTATTATCTATGGGTATTTATTCTCATTTTGTCAACACGGACGGTGAGATGCAAATAAGCGAAGAGCATCTTTTTGGTGTGGAGGTTAGGGGGAATACTAGCAAGAAGTTCAAAATATGAAAGCTTGGTTATATCTCTAGCATGAAATAATTGTTTCATAGTCAAAACCCAGATATTTTCTCGTTTTGCTAAAGAAAAATGTGACAATCTAATTCATATAATAGTATTGTTTCCCATGTATTCATGCTCAAGAACTTCAAAAGGCTGGGAAATACCTTTTTTTTGTCACTGTCCTGATGTTGAGTGATACACATAAAAAAAAAATTGTCTTATTTAATCTTTAACTTCAAGTCACTATATTTTATGTATTTTTGTCGTCTAGATTAAAGAGATTGGAGTTAGAAAATCTTTTTAAGTAGGTAATTTATCATGTACAGACTTGTATCATCATGATTCAGGTCTGTCTTAATCCATCTTAGAGCTCATTTAGTCTCTTACTGTACACTCTATTTCAAATTGCAAATCAATCTTACAGTTTTCCTCTGAATTTTGAGGGTTTTTTTTCTTGGCATTGCTTTTATTGGAAAAACTAAATAGAACTGGCTATCTTCACACTTGGGAGAGGAGTGTATAGGGACATTAGGTACTTTAAGCTGATAAAAAAACAATGACAAACTAACCAGATCTGACAAGAAGTCCACCAAAAAAAATAAATAAATTATCAAGAAGACTATTTGAAATATGGATTTAAAGCTACTGTTGCTAATAATGAACTTCACCATAAGTGCATATAGTGCCTTGAGACATTAGCTATTGATAGTTTAGGAAAGCATTACAATTAGAAACACATTTGAAAGCATCTAGAACATGAAAACAAATCTCTGCAATTTTTTTCAGTGATCTTTAAAGTCATGTGATACTCAGTGCAGGGCTTTACATAATTAAACATAACAAGAAAAGCAAATTTTGAGGTTTCTCATTTCATAGTACAGGATAAAAAGCCCCATACCATAGGGACAATACCCATTCTTCTGCTGTGGTTAAAATGGTGAAGTAATGCACAGAAAAAAAATACAGTGACAAACTGCAGTCCATTCTTTTATCAGCAAATGCTGCTGGAAGATGCAGAGAAGAACTGAAGCTCATACAGCAAAGAAGCTGGAGCCAAAAGTGGATGAAGAGCTGCAGGGTGCCAGAAATGTGGTTAATTTTCTTTAAAAAGCAACTTTAAATGGTATAATATTTATAATACCCTGCAATGAGATGGGGAGTGAGAGAGGTTCACTAGATACCCTTATGGTGAAGTGTGTAAAAAAGTTGTTGGTCTTGAAAATTTTACACATACTTTACAAAAAGACATGTATTCCAAATTTAATGACCTTTGCTGTCATTACAAGAAGCTGTCAATAGCAGATATTTTTAAAAAAACAAAACACACCATGTGTCCCTTCAACATGAAGGTGATGATTTTACAATGAGTGATTTAACAATGAGTAGAAATATCATGATGCTTTCTTAAAAGCTCTCCTGCCACCTACACTTCTGACATTTTGGAGTTCCTCTAGTTTTAGGAAAAAAAGTTTCACCAAATTCTCTGTGCACTAAAATAAAAATAAATTAAAAAAATACCAAACAACCAAACACCACAATCTAAACAACATTAATGCCTTTTTTCCTGACTTCCAGTCTGGTATCACTTCTTGCCAGAAAAGAGTTTTTTTTATCAATGGTCTATTGATATTATTTCTTGTGCTTCTAGGTTTCTTTCTTGTTTAAAGGAGGGAGATTAATGTTACAGGTAAAAAAAAATATCTAAATGGGTATTATCCTTCAGACTAATGTAAAAAATGACATGGAATTTATTTAAAGCTCAGAAATAGAAGTTATTTTTAAGGAGATTGTTCAATTCTGATAAAGTCAAATACGTAACAGTTAATGAGAGTATGTGTATCCTGTCCTGAGTTAAAATAAAACATTACATACATTTATTATATATACAGAACAGAACATTTTTTTTTCATGCCATATTGTTGTTCTTCTGGGGATACAGCAGAGTGAAGTCAAACTCCAGGTGTTCTGTGAATTTCAGGCACAATCTGTACTGTTAAAATGAAAAGGGCAGCAACAATAGAAAGTATTAGCACACTTGGTCAAGGAGATGATCCCCTGTACATAAAAAAAATGAACTTATTTTCATCAGCCGATGTCCTGCTTTGAGCTAGAACACAGCTCCCTTATTCTCATTCTTCTTCCCTTTGGGAAGGGAGAGAGGTTAATAAAGTCTCTCATTTGTCTTGTGACTGGCCCAGCCCTAACTCTTGACACGTGAAGTTGCCAACAAAATACTCAAAGACACAGAATGAAAAACTGCCCGCTTAATTTGATTTAAAATTAACCCATCCGAGTAATTATCATAGAACGTAGAAGATTTTGCGTTCTGGTTTCCATATGGAATGAGGGGCTTCATCTCAGTACCAATGAACTGCTCATCTTTGTATCATTTTCCAGTCATGGATAAAAATTTGCTTTATTTTCTTAAACCAAATGGCTTCTTTTAATGTGACCCTGGTAGATTCCACTATAGGAAAAGAGAATGTGAAACTAATTAAATTAAAAGATGCCACCGTGGTATTTTTTACTTAAGAAGCTTCAGGAAAAGGTATTAGAAGGAATTTTAGAGCAGACAGCTCTGCCAAAGGAGAAGAGCAACAGCAAGAGCCATTAACAAAGGCATTAAAGGGTGCAAAAAGATATGTACAAGAGGCAGGGGAAAATGTCTTTTCTAGAAGGATTTTTCCCAGGTAACTGGAGTAGAGCTTCAGCTGACAATTGAAATCTCAGCAGAGGAAGAACGTGAATCAAACTGAGATGCCCAAGTACAGTAAATTATCACCACCATATGGCATCCTTCTGAGGATTCTAAAGTAAATAAAATGTGAAATAACAGTCATGCACCATTGCAGGGAATGTCACTGCCAGGTTTCCTTCAATATGCAAAAAAAAATGTTAATAGAGCTTTTGTATTTTTCTTAAACTTGGAGGGATAATACCCAAACTGTGAAGTAATGTTTAATCATCAGTAGTCATAGAAAATGGGATAAGAATGCTCAAATAGAGCACTACTTTATCTTACTTTAACTTAAATTAAAAAGTGAATGTAATTTAAAGTTAACACAGCATATATTAACGGAATGAATTTGACTAGCATGGGTTAACTCAGCTATAAATTAGCTGGCTTATCTAAATTCCTGCTTTCAGAAAAAGAATGTGATTATGGCTTCCACACATTTTAAAGTTGCTTGGGTTTTTGTTTGTTTGGGTTTTTTTACCAGAAGTGGTTACTCTACAAAGCCTTGAGCAGGGGACAGTCATGTCCCTCATGATGAGATGAAAATAATTTTTAGGGGATTTATTTTTCATAAAATCAGAGTTCATGTTTATGTTTCGCTTCTGTGACCAAAAAACATGAGAAGGAATTTTTTTTTCCTTTAGAGAATATGAGTGGAAATTAAAGCATTTTATATGTGACTTTATAAAAGTTTGTTTGAATACATATCATCTGTGTGGTAGTCATGTATGTAGGTTTTCTATGAAAAAAAAATAAATCATGTTAACAAGAAGGAAAATCAGCACTTTTTAAACTGGAAATGTAGTTATATATATATATACAGAATAATTGAAAATATCCTGTTTTTATTCTGTTATTGTAACTAATATTATTATTACTCTAGTCCTAAGCATTCAGCATGAAACACTCAGACACTTCTGGCAGGAAAGAGTTACACTGATTGCATTTGTTTCCTGGTTAGATTAATATGCTGGAGTCCTAATTTAATTAAAAAATAAGACATCTTTTTCTTGAAAGTTCATACTGACAGTTTTCTCAAGTTAAAACCCAATATCCCAGGGCTCCTTCTCTGCCTCTCACCCTGGAAAACACAATATGTGATGTTTGTAAAATACCCGTGTTCTTCAAACTAAAAGAAAATTCAGCCCATCTCTGATTTTTTTCTGCTTTACGCAATGTTATATTTAGTTTCTTAATTTTCCTGAAAATGGGACTCTTTCCTAATACCTCAAATCATATTTTACTGCTTCTTTTTGGTTTCTTTCTGTCCTGTCTTTTATGTTCTGTCTATGCTCAAAATAAGGTTGTACTTCTTCTTTCATTTTTGTCATCCCAAATGATGTGAAATATACCTCAATGATGAAAAATGAAAATATACCTCAAGCTTCTATCTCTAAAGGCAAGGACAAGTCTCAGTATTTAGTGTCACACATTTTCTCTTCTCCAGATACAATAGTTCTTGAAAATAAGTTTCACTCAGTGCTTCTAAGCTTCTAAATGTGAGTAATATGTTTGTTTCATTGGAATGAAAATAGGGATAATTATGTTTGCTTGTAACTCATCATATATGATGAGGTCTCTCTATCTTTCCTAATCCCAGAAACTGTAATCTGTCCTTTGCAATTACAATTTACGTTTTGTCCGTGTAATGAGGAAATATATTTTCTATAATTCATGCATTTGTTTTATACACATATTTTTATATCTGTGTACTGCAACTCCCACAGCACGTTTTTAAAGTACACAGTATAAATCTCAGCAGCAGGAAATCTTGGTAAAATATCTGAGTGTGTAATCCATCTGCTCTGACCAGTTCTCATTCATTAGAAGTCTCTTATGATCAACATCTGGTAGGATTAGACTGCCCTGAACAACAAGGATTTAGCTTGCAGTACTTACATGCAGCTTTAGTGAACCAAAAGGTCATCAGAAATATCTGTTGAAAGAAAAGTAGTATGATTAATCTCAAAATTATTAAATTTATTTTAAAACTGGCAGAGTTAGGATTAAAGGAGCAAAAATGAGCCTTTAAACATATAATCTGATATCTAGTGTTCACTGTCAATCAGGGGAGACCCCTGAGTCTGAACTGTCATCATTAGATTGACAATTCATAGGGAATAAGCCTTGCTTTACTATTTTCCTGGGGAAAAGGGATAAAATTGGCTTTATAAAAACGAAATATTGTGGCTGAACAGTTGCTAGCTATTTATTTCTGGTGAGCAGGTGCTTGCACTAAGAATCCCCCTGAAGTGACCAATATTTTTTCACCTAAAACAAAATCAAGATGCGTGCAACTTCCTTATCCTCGTGAGGTAGGACATCATTTGGATATTGTGCACAGAGAACCACTAGAATAGAATAGAATATATATTATATTATGTATTTTATATTATATATATGTTATATATTATTATATATTATTACTATATACTATAATATGTTATATATTATTATTATATATTATATATATTGTAATATATTCTGTTATATATAATATAATAATACCACCAATAACTGAAATTCAGTGTCAGGCCTCTGAGAACACCAAAAATCCTTTCTGCCCCTCCCCATCCTCCCCACCATGCACCAGTAGGATGTGGTTTCAGCTCAGCCCAGTGCTGTCCGTCCCTGCTCCACTGCTGCTGTGGGACTGCTGCTCTCTTCTACATCACAGCTGTTCCTGGCATAGACTCTTTTGGTTTGGCCACATTTCCTGGCTTGTCCTCAGACCTGCCTTGTCAGTGTGAAGCTGACAGCAATCCCTGGAGTACGTCTGACCCTAGTTATTCTCGCCAGACCTGATCTCATGGGTGGGCTTCCCAGCTTTACCCTGGGCCTCCCTTATGCTGTGAAATTGCCTCGACGACAGGCTCATGGCTGAAACTGGCTGTTTTCTCCATGCTCCCCTCTCTGGAGCGCTGCCTGGGGAGGTCCCTGGTCTGGGGGCTGTGTTATTGGACTCATGTCCCCCTCCCTTAGGGAAAAGCTGGCACAAGCTTCACCTGAACATTCGTTTTCTGCCCATAAACCCGTCCCCACCCCTCTGATACAGACCGCACGAAGGCTGCAATTTGTTTTCATTTTAATTATTTTTTGTCTCTAACCATCCATTTAGTCATTCTACCTCCACTCCCAGTTTGCTACAGCTTAAAGAAATTAATTTCTTCCTTGGCAATGCAAGTTCTTGGCTCCTCAAACCCCCTGTATTTCTTCCTTCACAGGTGCAGGGTCAGGGACTTTGTTGTTTGCCTCTCAAACATCACTGAATTTGATACAACAGCTATGAGGTAGGCAAGTATTGCTGCCATATACTTCAAAGAATTCAAAAGATACAGCCAGACTTGGTAGCAAACTTTAAAAATCTTATTTTGCTCAGATGAGCTGTATCAGGGCAAGGCTCTGGCAGAATGAGGGGTGAAAACCTGTTCTCTCGTTCTCATCGTGCCTCAAGCACAAGGGCCTTTTCTTCCCACAACTGTGTCCCTTGTACATGATGCAAACCATTTTTTGGAGCTTCCTCCTGGGTAAACTTAATTTCGCCCCAGTCGTTTTTGAGGTTAACCACACGTAGATCTGTATAATAATAATCTGTAATAGGGTGAAATGCTGATTTCATCTAGCTTTGTACCCAGAGCAGTGTAAAAGTGCTGGGGTTTTGCCACCAGGGAATGTCTAGTTTCTCTAGCAGTGTGTTGTGAAACCTTCCAGGTTTATTGATGACCAGGTCTGGTAATTCCCATGTTAGGAAAATGCAAATCTGGTGTCTTTAAAGTGTGTAAAATTTCTATAAACAGACCCATGACTTTCATTAAATTGATAACAAGGGACTCAAACCACATGGTGTAATATTACTATTGCATTTACTTGGTAACTTTATTATATATTACTATTGCATTTACTTGGTAACTTTATTATATATTACTGTTTCATTTACTTGGTAACTTGAGTATTTTCTTTACTCAGAATTGGCAGAATTAAACATTTACTGCTGAGCTCTAAAACAGCTCGCCCTGCTAGTGCTGTGCTTTCCAGGACTGTGTGCATCTGCTGAAACAAATCAGCATTTTGCATTCTAAGGTTCACAGATTTAATCCAAAACTGCAGCATTTGCTACAGGAATCAGCAGCTCTAGAAGCAGAGGTGTGGCTTTGCAAATTCAGCTGTTGGACTCACATCTAGATCAGAAAATGCTGGAGTTTAATTTACTTGAATGAATAACTTCTGTAAGAAGAAAACCATGTTTGGATACTCTGAGCTATTTAGAATATCTAGAAAGGAAGAAAGAGGGAGGGAAACAAAAGGAAGAAAGATAAATGAGGACGTTGGGGAAAAAAAATACGAAAAAAGGAAATAAAGACTGGAAAATGTAGTGAAAATACCCTCAGACCAGGCACAAGATGACAGATGTCAGACTAGTAATCATAGTATTGAAAGGGGGAAAAAAAAGTCTTCTAGAAAACCAGTATAAACCTTATATTATAAAGCTCCTAATATCTTGTTGTGATAATGGGAAAGAAAGACCTTTCTTTTGGCAAAATCTCCACAACAATTGCATCTGAAAAGCTTCCAATATCTGATTGTGGCAGTTAAGGGGAAAAAGTTTCCAAGTTCTTGTACCAAAGCTAATGAGATGTGTCTTGCTGGAGGTTAATCAGTAGTTCAGTGACATAGCAGATGAGTCAGGGGGAGTCAAAGAAATTTCTCTGGCTGAGAAACTTAAGTGATGCTCTGAAAAAAAAATAAAAATAAAAAAGTAATATGCAATAGAATACCTCAGTTACACAGTTCATGAACAGGTTCTGAAGGAAAGGAATCACAGCAAGTCTCTAGACAATTTGAAGTGCAATTTTTAGAATTTTTATAATATATATGTCAGTCTATTTTAATAATATTTAATATGTATTTTTAATATTTTTTTCTCATGTTAATAATGGTCTAACTTGAGTAAACGGTATTTGGTGAATCAGCTGTTCTCTGTTCAGATCTAGTCTCTGAGATTAAAAAATAACTAGTAACTGGCTCCAGAAGAAAAAAAAAGTCAAGAAAATATCAGAAAACCTACAACTAAAAAACCCCTTTCTTTTACAGAAGAAATTAAAGGGTAGAAGATTATTACAAGTTTACCTTGAAAAGTACAGTTCAGTTACCTAAAGAAAAGTTTTAGTTTTTCTGAGTAATGTGAGAGTTTCAGTGAACTTTCATACTAGTTGGAAAGACTTTGGACATTAGCTAAACTGTAATATGAGAGGTCTATTTTCTTACATTATCACTGATGGGTTGTTTCAGAAAAGCAATTTTTCCTAGTATCAAGCAAGACAGGTATCATAAGGAGCAGTTAATGGCATTGCTGGAGCTGAAATATCAATCATTTTACAAATATACTAGCAGAAAAGAGTCACTCCTGATCATTTTATGTCACTGAATGCATTTTCACAGAGTATGTTTAAATATTTTTAATTTTTTTTTGCTACAAACTGTGTCGCCATCTAAGCAGCATACCAAAAAAATATATATAAGTTGCATGGTAACTCTGCTTTTACTGTATACTTAGACATGAGGAAATATAGCAACAGCTGGGGCTTATTCTTGCATGGATAAATTATCTTTCTCTTCCAGTTACACCAACTTTATGGTTATTTCCATTGAAATGAAGAAGCTCCTACTCCTGAAGGACAGATACCACTTCTTCTTTACTTGACCATGTCATTGTATATCAAATATTTTCAGATTATTTTGTATGGACTGCACTTCCCTCTCAAAGGAGGTCAAGGAAAAGGAGAGTTAGGAGGGAGATTTAAAATATATAATTCAAACAACCCATACAGGGGGTCATTGGAAATTGCCTGCATATTATTTACAGACTTTTATATTTTCCTGTTTAAATATCACATGTATTACTTTCCATGTATTGTTATTTTCTGTATTTGGGATACCTGTTTTACAGTGTGAGTTGATTTTCCAATTTCTGTTAAATAAACAAATAAAATGACAATCAGTGCAATTAATTTTATTAGTTTAAAATCTGTCAATCTCTTCATTTCTGTCTGCAGCCATCTTATATACAGCTAAAACAATTTTTGCTCATTTGTTGGGAATGGTGGCACTGTTTTTGTAGTCACGTGGCTGAAGGAAAAACAGCAGAAAAAATTTAAGACAGAAATTCTCCAAGCAGTTGTATGGAAAAAAAACCAAATCTAAATCTGCTTTGTATGTTATCTGGCTTCTTTGTGCTATTAGGCAGCTCAAAGAGGACAGTCTTGCCACTAAAAAAAAAAAGTGAGAAAATCTGTTGGTAT
>JANHGL010021740.1:86039-134552 GCA_024611195.1 Ceyx melanurus | reverse complement strand
GGGAGGGCAGGGCGGGGAAGGGGGGAGGGGTAGCCGCGGCAGCCGCCCTGCGCCCGGGCTCTGCTCGCCCCGAGGCGGGACCCGGTCTCGGCGCTGCGGAACCCCCGCCGGGGGACAGCTCAGGCCTGAGGCGAGAGCGGGGAGAGGTCCCGGTACCCCAGCCCCGTCCGCTCCTGGGATGCGAGGGGTGGGTGTGGTGTTCTTTGGGGATTTATCCCGAAAGAAAACGGCGAGTGAATCAAAAAGGAGTTTGCCACTATTAGGTTCTGGAGGGTTGGCCTCAGCTATCTGACCACTTCCCCCCACCCCGTGGAAGATGTCTCGGGTCCTCTGCCATGGTGGTGGGTAGATAGGTGCCTGTATCCTTACAGCTCGATGGAGGCAGAGTCCTTTAAATGTCTTGCATAACTTTGCTCACACTGTAAACACACTCTGCTGTTCAGCAGCTCTCCCAGATTTCTCATTCACAATGTAAATATTGTTCCTAAAATACAGAGGAATACGAACATAGAAAGCAGAGGCTGTGCACTGTGTTACTGTACCCACAGGTACAACTCTTGCACAGGACCTGGGTTTCGCTCCTGTCACGAGACTGTCCCGAGAGCAGAATACCTGCTTAGAAAGAAAAAGGAGGTGGGACAAGTTTGGTAAGCCGTGAGAAGAACTGTCCAAAACATCTGTGGAGAAGTCTCAGCAGATTCTAATTACTACTTCATGTAGTCTTTAATGTGGCACAGATGCACAGTTACTGTAAATAACAGAGGAGTCTCACATTCTAGGCAAGTTAAGATTGATTCCTGTGTTCCTGTCAAAAGTCCTGTCTGTAAAGTCCTGGTCTGTCAAAACTTATAGTCTGTCCAAGCCTTTGAGCTGTATAGACAACAGGGCTGACTTCTTGATATCTGAGTGACAAGGAGTATCATGAATCTTTTTATCTCAGTAACTTTCAGGATTCATAAATCACCCATTTAAAAAGGGGGGAAATAAAAACCTCAAATATGTTCTCTTGTGATTTGCTTTCCTGACTAAAGCCTCCTTTAAACCAGAAGTTGCTATGAGAGGATACTGTTGATTGTGGAATTTGATGGTTAACTTGGCTGTCTGAACTGCCCTGCCACCCTTTCTAGCACTTAACTGCTGTGATGGGGTTGGTTACCGGCATTTCAAAGGAATTATTTTACTGCATTGGTATGAATAATGGTGCAAAATAGAACAAAGCTGATATTGTATTCATAGTGCTTCTAGAGGTTTCAGTAATTCATATTTTATTAGCAATTACTAACAGTTTCAATAAACTTGTAATGAAATGTTTATTCCGTTTATAACAGCCCATGAAAAAAGTCTGATTTCTTAAAACCAGTTATTTAAACACAGTTGTCAGTATTAACCTCTGGATTTATTTGGAATTTAAAAAAAATTCCTGTCTGAAAGTAATTACTGTAATTTCTCATCTTTTTCCATTTCACCTCAGCTGATGTTATGTTGTGTGTCTGATGCATAGAAACCGTAATTTAATGATCCACAAGCTTTAATGATCCACTCCCTTTTCCCTCTTTCTCGTAAGAACTGTTGAAATTGGAAAAGAAAGTTCTACAATCCCATATCCTGACAATTTGACACAGTAAATTCCAGCACTGTGACCTTACTGTCAGAGACTGTCTTGTGTTGTTAAAGCTGTTACTAAATAAACTTGCTGCTGTCTTGTTGGGGATATATTTTTACTTCCCATGTAATCTACTTGAAGAAAATTAATATACTACTGTAAGATTCTACCTCATACAGTCTTTCAGGTGATTCAACTAAATAAAGCCCATAAATTTTTTGAGAATTTTGAGTTCACAGACTGACGTAAGATGGCACCTACTTTTGCAAACATAATAGTGTGACAGGCACTGAGTGATGGATTAATTTATTTTTTCCAAAAATGTTGTAAGGAACAACCCAGAAAATACTGTCAGAAAATGTAACTGCTGGGTTTTTATTTCCTCTGATAGTTCTGCCCAATTTCACCACTGAGTTTGAACATCACCAAGCTTGCCTAGAGCCTGCAGAACAGTCTGATGTCCCCTGGCTATACTGAGCACAAATGTATATGGCTAATCTTGTTGCACTAGGACATGAGCTGCTGCTGTGTCTATTTTATGTGTAAGCTTTCTCCTGACACTGGCCCATCATTTTCTCAGTAACCATAAGTAGCTTTTACAGTTTGAAAGGCTTGTTGTGTGTGCCAAGTTTGACTTCAAAATGGCTGAATAATGGCTGAATTATAAGAGCTGCACCCAGGACATGAGCTGGTAGAACGTAAGAGGAAATCTGCCAGAGGTGTTGGGGTGGGCACTGCAATTGGGTACAAATTAATCATTTTATAGCTGCCTCCAAATCTTTCCTTCTGACCTTCTAGCTGTGTCTATGGAAGCCTCTTTGCTCTTTCCTTATGCTGCCAGATTTTCCTTCCTGCTTGTTGGAAATTTTAGGGAAAGTTTGGAGTGTCCCTTTAGCCTCATTGTTTATAATTTGTTTTTCTGGATGTTTTTCCCCTTTGAGGAGTTCAAAGTGCCTTTAAGGCACAAAAGACTTGAGGCAGTTCAGACTTGTGCATGGGTACTTTTAGTTTTCATTCCAGTGGTGACTTGCCTTTCTAGATCATGTTCTGTTCCTCCCAACATAAGCAGTAGCATGACTTGCTCTCCAGATGTGAACACTGGCAGGCAACACTTGAATTCAGCAGCTCTTTCTCAGAAGGTGGTTGTTGTGCCTTCAAGCACCTAGATACTCTGTTGGCTTCTGTCTTACTTTTTTGGGCTGGAAGTGAAACCCAGTTGGATCCTGACTAGCAACCACAGGATTGATTTTCTGGTGTGCATTGATACGTCTGAGTTTTGCAGTTTTACTGAAGCTACCTTCCAAAAAGAAGGTGCTTTCTTGTAGTAGCAGCATCTTTTAAGGGCACACCACATCCTCTGAAGAGCCTTTCTCAGCTTCTGGAAAGTTCATGTCTTCTGGCCTTCACAGTTGACAGAAATAGTTCTTCACTTCTGCATTTTTCTAGTGTGTTGTGCAGATTTTGCAAAGGCAACTGGAGCTACTGTTGCTCTTTGAAGAGAAGACTTACGGGGAGGTGACAGAATCAGATAAATCTTAAAGGTTTGGTTACTTCTTCTGTTACCTTTCCCAGAAATGTGCTGCTCCCCTGCCAGGCTGCTCGGCCAGAGTTAGAGCAGGGAGGCCAGTGATGCCACATTGGAGGTTAGAGGACCAGATACTTATTGTGGTAATACAGAAATGCTGCAACTTTCTGTTGTTCTAGCTCCATCTTTTTTGAGCCATTAGTGATTTTTAAAGAATTAATACAATTTTTTTATCAGACTAATGGGTATTTGCAGTTACCTCAGCAGACTTAATGATCTCAGTTAGAATTTAATATTTTTTCCAGCTATTATATGTTGACAGTTTTGTTGTTTAGATTTCAGGTATCGCCTTACATAAAACCTCTTCAAAAAAATATGCTACAAAATAAGGTTTGGAGTTGAGTGAACAGACAGTACAAGTGCAGAGCAGAGGAATCAGTGGGTGAGCAGCGGTTCTGGGGTAGGGTTTTTTGGTTGCTGTTTTGTTGTTTGGGGTTTTTGGGTCTTTTTTTTAAAGTTGAATTATGGCTTTGATTTTCACAGGTAACCTGCAGTCTGTACCTACTTCAGTAAGGTAACTTTGTCATAATTTCTGGATTGTATAGGTATTATTGCATGTGTTCCAGCAGTGATGTAATTTGTCATTTAGTAAAGCCCTGAGTTTTTATTTTGAATGGAATGAGCCATTGCCATTATAAAGCTACCAGTGCTGTCTTTTAAATCAGTTCTACTAGTGTTGGAGCAAAGATGGCCAAACGTTTAAAAACTAAGAAAAAATCCTGTGAGAAAAATAAGTAGGCTCTGTGATTGTGTTAATTGATTTTACTGTACATTAGATTTAGATTTCAGTTTTGTGGGTTTGGCTTTTGACTAAGGTCTTGCGTCATGCGGTTCTCTTGCATTCTTTCATAGTTGTGAATATTAAGCCTTCAGGAAGGGAAGAGCTCCTCTGTAGCTGAATAGTTTTGCTTGGTTCAGGCAGTAATGGGACACTCCTTTATGCTTTTCACAGCTTATTATGAATTTATTTATTTTTCTGTGAAATTTCCTTTTCTGGGTAATTAAATTTGCAAATATCTGGTCCAAGATTTTATCTCTGAAAATCTGTTTTGGTAAAGATAAATACAGAAAGTCTGACCTACATTTTTTTATATGTAAGATAATCCTACTTCTTGTTAGTGTGTTTTCAAAGGTTTTATTTTAACTTCTCATCTCAAAGGTTTTTCCATGTAGCAATAAGTAAAAATAGTTTGTCAATGGAAATTTTTTAAGGGAAGGAACTGCAGAATTCTGGTGAGAGAGGAATGGAGAAAAGCAGGAAAAAATAAGTATGGTTGGTACATGCATTTGTCAAACTCTGAAAGAACTTGTGTAAATATGATGCTTAGTTCTTCAAGCTGGGCCTGATACTTGAAGTGAAAAATTCCAAAAAAAACCAACAAAAAAAAATCTTTTTTGGGAAAAATTCAGTTTAATTACTGGTGGCTGGAGGAGGAGTATTTAAAATCCTAGGTGCCTTTGCTGGATTGCTTGTAGCCCAAGGCAGAAAGTGAAGACTTGGCCACCTGCTCCTTTCCTTGTTAACCATGCTGGAACAGGGGAAGAAACAGAGGATTTGGCAGCCATAGACCAGAGTGAAGGGACCACTCTGTAGCCAGCTGGCTAGCAAAGGGCTGCTCTGGAGGCCGCCAGAGTAGGAGGCAGAGCAGCTGTAGGGCTCCCTCCAGAAAGGTGGTGTGAAAGATCGGCCTTCAGTTGTATCTGTGTGTTGGTCTGAACACCATCTCTGGATTGTCCAGAAGATCTCTGCAGCAGGGATTATATTATGCAGATAACACTTAAATATGAGCAGTGGCAAAAAGGGAGGGTTTTTTTCATCTTTCTCAGGAAACCACCTCAGCTGTCCAAATTCTACAGCAGAAGCAATTCTTGAAAACACAATAATCTTCTTACTTGAAAGCTTTTTGGGATGGAGTACTGAGCCATAAAAGACTATTGAAAGAAATAGGGAAGCATAAAGCTAATAAAGTGGGATGGTAAAGGATTATGTATTTCAGTGGCAGCCATTCAAAGTAGATGTGGTTTGAAGACTGTATTGGGCTGTTGGGAGTATTTTTTCATGTCACGAATATTTTAGATAATTGGCTGATGCTCAAAGAGCAAACTACTGATACTTACAGGTTTTGTTTGTGGTTTTCTTAGATAATTTGTATTACTTTAAAAATTCTGAGTAAAGAGTGCTTAGAATTTTTCCCTCTGGATGTATCTCATTGTATTCTGAAATTCCACCTTAAATTCTTGTTTTCCAGCCTCACAGTCACAGAACTAATGTATGCAAAGAGATGCTTTTGCAGGAAATGATCCCCATCATGTGGAGAAGATATTTCTTATCAGTGTATTATAAATCCTTAAGTAGCCTTCATCAAAAGCAGCTGTCCTTTTTTAGACTTCAGAGTTTGTGAATAAATATAGGAAAATGTTAGCAAATGAGTGCTTTAAGTATTAAACTTGTATTTGAATTAGGTTACAGAAATGAAAGTTTTCTCTTAAGCAGCATTTTGCCTTGTGTTTGTATAAAGAACAAGGCAACATCTTACATTATAATTAACATCACTGTAAGTGGATACTTGTTCTTTCTGTGAGTAAAATGCACTCCTGCAGTACAACCATTTCACGTTAGAGCTCTGTTTCTGCCAAAGGGAGTGTGAAACGTCTGTGATTTCTTCACTGGGAGGTACAGTAATAGTTTTGGCATCTGTTCCTTAAGGATCTGCAGGCTGGAAGTGAGTGCAAGCAAAGCTGTCCCCTTCGGTGGGCCTCTTTTTTCCTCTTCCTCAAGCAGCTGGCGGAGTTCGCCTGTTCCTGCAAGATGAGTGTGAGTTACCACCACTCCGTGCCAGCAAACAGAACAGCTTCTAAAGGTTGTACAATGCCAGAAAAATACTGAGCACAGTGCATTGTAGCTACCTTTGAATGGGGTCCTGAGGAGGACTGAAATGTTGCTTTCAATTAAGAGCCGTTCTTTAGACCCGAAGTGGAGCAGGCTTTCAGCGAGCAGTCAGGATGTGTGTGGTTTTGGTATGACATCCATCTGAGCACATGATGCTTGGTAAGTGCTGGAGCCTCCGTTATGATTCACTGGGGAGAAGCAGGGAAAACAATGTCTGGTTTTCAAGGGTTGGGGAAATGAATTTAAGGTTGGAATCATGTATAATTTTGCTAAAATAAACCTGCTAGTACCTTGAATACCTCTGTTAGCAGGTTGATGGGGATGGTGATGTTAAGTGTCCCAGTGCCCCACATGTGCTCAGGGTCTCCATACTAACTGGCTACTTGGGAAGCCAGCACAGTTGCACTGGCATCTTCACCACTGAAGATGGAGTCCAGAATTATGTACAATGATTTTTCAGAAGCAGTAGGGGGATGGTAAAGTTGTTTGGACAGCTGGATTTATTTGTAGTATATATTTTAAAGTTCTTTTTGAAACATGGTCAGAAGTCCTTCTTTGTAATTTTCTGCCTTGTATTTGAAGTAATGTATTTTTATTTGATCTGTGCCTGTGGAAATTTTAAGCTAATTGGCTTCAGTGATATACAATTTATCTTATTCAATTATATGCAATTTTGAGTGCCTCTTTTTGACAAAACATCTAATATTGGAACAAGAACTACTCCTTTCAGTAACTAACAAACATTCAGTTTCTAATACAAAATTACTTTTACAGTTCTATTTAAAATAACATTATTTAACAATGTGAAATTGTTGAATACAAATAATTTCACCTACAGTTGTTTTCCAAGTGGAGTTGGCTATCTGTAGGATTTGCTGTTTATATTTAAATTGTAGGGACTCAGAAGTGCTGGTGTATTTTTCGCAAGGGCAAAGCTATCATGTAACTTTCACAGTGCTGTACAATTTTCAGCTAGTCTCAGAAAAAAAAAAAAAAGTATCTGCTGTAGAAGGAGAGGCTTCAGGTATTTTTCATTTTTTGCCAGGACTATAGATGAATTGAGGAGAGGCGTTTTGAGGAGTGGAGTATAAAATGTTCCCTGCCCGGAAGAGGAGTTGTTCCAATTTAGGAAGAGGGAATTATTTGCCTTCAGAATGGCTGGGTGTGGTCTGCTGAGATTGCTGAGAGAACTCAATAATTTGGGGTATCTTTAGGGAAGGTTCTGCCTGCTGTGCTTCCTGGCCTCAGACTGATCCCATTTCCAAGCTTCTTGATCCCTTCTGAAAAACTTAGCAGAAAAGTTTTGTTTGTTTTGTTGGTGTGATTGTTGCTTGTTTGATTTTGTTGTTTTTTGGGGGGGTTGAGGGAGTGGGTAGGTGTTGGGTGTTTTGGTTGTTTTGAGCAGGGGGGGTGGGTGAGTGTTAGGTGTTTTATGTTTGGTTGGTGTTGATTGGTTGCTTTTGTTTTGGCATCAAAACTACTAGCTCACCAATATTTACGTTCATGACTTTGTTTAAAGTGAGGATGAGCGAAATAGGTGCTGTTGTGTAAAATGGAAGATTTGTTTTGCTTGGGAGTTTCAGTAGATTTGGTCATCACTGGTCACCTGAGAGCCCCCATTCCCCCCTGTAAATGTAGCATTAAGTTGTTGGAAACCTAGTTCTAAGAAATAAAAAAACAAAAAACAAACAAGCAACTGGAGTAGCTACATTTGTTTGTCTGTTTCATTTTAAAAGTATTTTTGGTGGAGGAAACAAAAGTTTCCTTTGCAAATCAGCTTGTGTTTACTGGAAGAAAACTATTATTTTGACCAGGGATGACTTTATTTCCTTTGAGGCAGTGAAAAGCATGAATCTACAGGAGCTGTATGTGCTTTTTTGTAGTAGATCAGCTAATATTTAGTCAACAAGTAAGATTTTTGGCTTGCAGGCACTGAGGATACTGCATTGCAGCAAGGAGGAGCCGTCCCAGCACAGCGTTGCCTTTATGACCTGAACAATGATTTTAGCCATGTCCTTTCATGTTGTTATTTCCCAGGCTGTCTCATGGCTCTTGTCCAGGTACAAAAGCTGTCTGTAAAGGCACACTACTGATGAAGTTTCATGCTCGCTGCTATAGGGGTGGTGAAGGATTAGCTGTTGTGCTCAGTAGCTGTTTCAGTGCTGTAATTCGAGATGGGGCTACTGTACTTTAAATATAGAGCCTGTTGTGCTGCCCTTCGGACACACATTTGCATCAGTTAAGTCACAGATTTGCATCAGTCGTTAGCTCAGAGCAATGCAATTCTAACCTCCTCTCTTCTGAATGCTGATACTGCAGAGTAGTCTTGTGAATTGAAATGGTACCAGAGCTGGCAAAAGCTGGAAAAGTAGCACTGTGAGAACGTTATTTCCTGGCTGTTCATCTGCTGCTTTATTGTGTCTAAATCTGGCCTCTAAAGGAGAATTTGAGAAAGACATGATTTTTGGAGCACATCTTGAGCACCAGCTGTGAAACCTTCAAGGTTAGATTTTATGGTTGATTCTGCTAATCTGCAACTATTAATTTGTAATTAGTTAAAAGGGACAAGTGATATGTGGGGGGTGAAGGCGGGGGGAAGGGATCTGAATGGTTACAGATTATATTGCTGTTCTGTTGGCTGTTGGGAAATTTGGCACAGTGAGCTGTGTCCTGAGGTTCTCAAGTCACTAGTTGCCTGGTACCATGTTAACCCTAACTTGTACTGTGATTAGCAGAAACAGCAGATTTCTGTTCAACCAAGTGACTCTTGAGCAAGCTGAAGAATCACTGAATGATTTGGGTTGGAGGGGACCTTAAAGATCATCTCAATCCAACCCCCTTGCCATGGGCAGGGACACCTCCCACTAGACCAGGTTGCTCAAAGTCCCATCCAACCTGATCTTGAACAGGTCCAGGGATGGAACATCCACAACTCCCCTGGGCAACCTGTTCCAGTGTCTCACCACCCTTAGAACAAAGAACTACTTCCTAATTTCTAATCTGAATCTCCCCTCTTCCTGCCTTGAGCCATTACCCCTGATAGGATGAGGGGTAATCGCTTCAAACTGCAAGAGTGTAGATATAGACTAAGAATAGCACTAAGGACTTGTGATAACTTCAGCAAAGGTCCTGTTCCTGAACAGACATCTGGACCCTCATCACAAGAAAGATTACAGCATTTCTAGCTCTTGCATGAGGGGATGCAAGGATAACAAAGGTAGGGGAACAGTTTTTATTTTAAGAAAGTACCCTGGAAAAAAAGGTTGTTGAACAGAAAGGCTCCGGGGCGATCTTATAGCCAACTTCCAGTACCTGAAGAGGGCCTAGAGAAAGGCTGGAGAGGGACTGTTTACAAGGGCCTGTAGTGAAAGGAGGAGGGGTAATGGGTTTAAATAACAGAAGAGTAGATTTAGACTAGATATCAGGAAAAAGTACTTTACCTTGAGGGTGGTGGATCAGTGGAGGAGCTCCCCAGGGAGGTGGTTGAGGCACCATCTCTGGAGATATTCAAGGTGAGGTTGGCCATGGCTCTGAGCAGCCTGGTCTAGTTAAGGGTGTCCCTGCTCACTGCAGGGGGGCTGGACTAGATGACCTTTGGAGATCCCTTTCTGCCCTAAACATTCTATGATTCTAAGATCAACTCAGAGGTGGCATGAGGATGATAGAGGGAGAAATGGTTTTGTCTCCCTCCTAATTCAAGAACTAGGGCAACAGCAGAGTAGGCTATTAGATTTTAGGTTAAAAAGAAACAGAAAAGCTCATGGAGGAAAGGTACTTGACAAAGCTACATAGTTTAACCTGTGGTTGCCACAGCCAACCTGCCCTGCTGAAGTGATGCACATCTGTGTGTGTGAACAGGGGGAAGAAGTGTTGTGGTGCTGGAGGCCGTGTGAAACCAGTTACAAGTAACTGTTAGAGAAATCAAAGTAATTGTTTAATTTATAGAAACACGCAAGTTTCTTTTGAGGAGCATTGTTGTTGATAAGCTTTAGGATTCCTCTTTGGCAGGGCTTCTTGACCCCCCACCCCTTCTCCAGGCTGTTGGCTTTCCCTTTTCAAGAGACTTTCTCAGACATTGAAATAGGCAGGAGCTTCCTGAACTTGCTTCAATATTGAATGCTCTTCCTACATCTGAATTTCCAGCACTGCAGAAAACATTCTTCTGCTCTGTTTGTCTCTACCTCTAATGTTCATCAGAGCATTTTAAAAGATTGCCCCTGCATGTTAATTTGCTATTACAAGCTTTAAAAAGTGGAGGGTAAAACCACCTTGGATTTCACTCACTTAAATAGGACACTTCAGGAATCATCTGAGGACAGACTATATTTTCTATAGATTCGGCTTTCTCCTCATTGTTACTTTAAATCAGTGCATTTAGATAAGTATCTGAAGAAGTTCTTGTCTGAAGAATGATGTTGGTTGCCAGAGCTCACAAATGTAAATCATTGGCTTCTCCTTGCAGGGAGGTGGCTGGATAGACCCAGGGATACCTCACTGAGGGATCCTCACAAACAAAGCAGAATGCATTGCCTTATCCTTCTTAAAGGGAGTCAGTGTTGCCTGTCTCCTTATAGCCTGTAACAATAGTCAGTCCTTTGACCTGCTTTTCTCTTTTCCCTTTGTGTATCAGAAACAAGACTGCCAATGGAGATTATCGGAAGGAGCACCGAGAGAGGAGTCGCAGCCCAATAGAGAGGGCTGCTGCCCCCACAATGAGCCTTCACGGCAATCACATGTATGCCTCAATCCCAAGCTTGACCATGGATCAACCTCTAGCACTGACCAAAAACAGTATGGATGCAACCCGAACAGTCAGCATCACACCCACACTGACTTCTGTGGAACGGCAGCAGGTAACTAGCTTCTAGGGTGACAAGAAAAACTCTGGGCAATTGTAGGAATCCTTGCAGTGATGCCTTCCCAGCTGTAAGCAGAACGTATTTGAGTTACAATAGGTAGGGGATACTATTCTTTAGTCAAAATGTGTTTTTAAAAAACACACAATGAATGTCACAGCTCGTTGTGTGTAACGTGTGAGATACATCTGTCGCAGATTTCTTAACCTTCCTGCTTTTTCTGATGCTTTGCAAAGCTTGTGAATGCAAGTATTTTAACTGGGAACACAAAGCCTGTGTCTGAGCAAAGCTGCAGTACCTGCCAGGCCATATCTGGTGCACTTCTAAAGAGGGTATTCAGCTGTGCTCCTCCTGGCAGTTGATTCATGCTGATTGCCCTCCCCTCCCTCCTAGCTCTCCTGCCAGGACTGCTGAAGAAGAGGTGCAAGGAAGGGCAGAAAGGAGAATTTTGCACTGAATTTTCCAGGTGAAAGAAGCTGGAATGACCTTGGTTGGTTTAGCCATCCAAAGCATAGCATAGTTCAGAGCAATGCTGTACTGCTATTTTGTGATTACTTTTTCAACAGCAAAGTCATGATTTTTTATTGTTTTACTGGAGTGGGTTTGTTTGCTTTTGTTTGGTTTTGTCTGGTTAGTTGGTTTTTGTCTTTGCCATCTTGTACATGGTTTCCTCAGAACCACTGAAGATGTTACACAACAAAACCAGTGTTCCTGTATGTCAGATACACTTTTAGCCCTCCCGTAAGTGGCAAGATGAAGTGAGACAACCGAGTTGTGATTTCAGAGGCTGAGATTTCTCACCCACTGTTTTCCCAAAGCTTTGTCACTGGAGCCAGGGCCTTGGCATCTGCAGTGTAGATCTC
The DNA here is from genome assembly GCA_024611195.1 of Ceyx melanurus. NCBI lineage: Eukaryota > Metazoa > Chordata > Aves > Coraciiformes > Alcedinidae > Ceyx > Ceyx melanurus. Next base: position 122,755 of record JANHGL010021740.1, on the reverse strand, counting down.
CATGCCATCAGCAATGCTTGCTCATCTCCACGTTCTGCCACGCCGAGGCGCCCAGCTTCCCGCTGGCGTTGCCAATGCCTCGCATTGCCTGGCGTGCAGATCACAGCTGTATTGTTCTGTAGGAGCAGCCCAGCTTCGCTCCCGGCGTCCAGCGATGACAGAGGAGGAAGGGACTGGCTTCCACTGACGACACCCGTGCCCTTTGATAGCACAACTGCTGCGTCTCAGCTTAGCAGTGCACACCACTGACACTCCTCTGTTCTGCTGTGTTTGACTTGGGCCAATTCCTGTTGCCCGCTGCCAGATTCCTCTCTCTTTTGTTATCTTTGACATTTTGAGCTAGATTACAATCTATTTTCTTGGGAAAATAGGATGTTGAGGTAAGACATTGCTAAGAGCACAGAGTAGAAATAATACAAAATAAAAAGTACATGGAAAATAAGAAGCCTTAGTTTGATAATTTGTTGGTTTGTTTGAGGGTTTTTTTTTAGCCTTAACATGTTGAATGGGATTTCATCTTACTCTGTGGAAAAAAATTGCCTTGATATTTTAGCCAGTGTAGAGTTACTCAGCTGCTGCAGTCGCTGTTGCTAAATTCTCGGCTTATTTCAATACTCCCATATAAATATGTGTAGTCTGCTCAGTGCACCTGTACACACAAAGACACACCTGGGAGTTCTGTTAGATGGACACACTTTGCTGGAGTATGTCTAGAGAATGGCAGTGAAGCTGGAGAAGGGTCTAGAGCACAAATCTTGTGACATATGGCTGAGGGACCTGGGCCTGTTCAGCCTGCAGAAAAGGAGGTTCAGGTGAGACCTCTTTGCACTCAACAACTCCTTGAAAGGAGGCTGTCTTAGAGCTTGTTCCCAAGGAACAAACAACAGGACAAGGAAAACCAGCCTCAAGTTGTGCCAGGGGAGGTTAGGTTGGACACAAGGAAAAATTTCTTCCCCACAAGGGCTGTCAAGGCCTGGGCCAGGCTGCCCAGGGCAGTGGTGAAGTCCTCATCCTTGGAGGGGCTTCAAAGCTGTGGAGATGTGCTGAGGGACATGGCTTAGTGGTGCCCTAGCAGTGCTGGGTTAATGGTTGGACCTGATAACTTTGAAGGTATCTTCCAAACAAAATTGCTTATAACATTCTCTGCCTTTCTCTGCCTCTCATATTTCTCTCTCTCTCTCTCTCTCTCTCTTTCTCAGTGATTTCTGTGGGGGTGCTGCACAAATTTGTAAAATCTTAAAAAATTTAAAACTGTGCTAAATGCAGCAGTTCTGTTAATATTTTGGACACTTAACAATATGTATTGAGTATAGAAGAATGGACTTCTTGCATCATAAAATATACCAAGATACAAAGCCAAAATATTGCAGTACCCAGCTATTTTCCCTTCAGCCACCTGGAAAAGTTGGGAATTTTCCTAAGACCTCATTTCCCTGTAACCTTTGCATAGTAATCAACTATAAAAAGAGTATTTTAGGTTTACACTTTGTACAAAATACACATTGTGGAATTGAGATCATGTGAATAGGCATTTTGGGAGAAATTTGCATGTGTTAAGAACACAAACGGCTGATGTTTATTATGAAGTGCTAGAAAGGCAGATTCTTTATAAGAGGAAAGTAATTGAGGTCAAGAATTACTCAGGATTGCTTTACATTTTACATCTTATGGGCTTATAGTTGTGTGACTGAAGTATGGCGTTAGGCTAGGAAAATTTAAATTCTGAATGAAAAATGCTAATTGTAAAACTTGATTAATCAAGACTAAGATGATAAATATGGTAAAATTCATAAAGCTCCCCTGAGTCTGGAAATCACCAGGGTATGTGGCCACAGACACATACAAGAAACAAGTATTTAACATGTTGACATTTAGTTCTGCATATGTAATGTCTGTGAAGTGGAAACAGTCGCTGCAAAATCACCATAATGCTTTTAATGATTTGTTTTTCTACTGACCTTTTTTTGTGGCAGTAGAAAAAGCCTTTGTATGGCTGCCTGCCACTTAAATAACTAAGAACCATTATAGAAATGCAATGTGAGTGTTTTTTTTAATTGGACAAAGAAATAATAGCTAAACATTCCGGGGTTTGATGTGCTTTATTGAATTGGACAGTTTATGGGCTGTCTCACTGCTGGGGTTGGGTTCAGTGTTTGTACATCTCAGGTACATCTTTGTACACCCAGGCAACTGCTCCTTCTATGGCTTGGGCCAGCTGCCGTAGGGAGTGACCATTTTCTTTTGCTCTCCCCTGGCAGAACCGTCCATCTGTAATCACCTGTGCTTCTGCCAACACCCGCAACTGCAACCTCTCCCACTGCCCCATTGCTCACAGCGGCTGCGGCTCTGCAGTGCCCGCCTACCGGAGACCCTCCAGCAGTAAGTGACGCGTCCGTGCTCCTAACGGCCTGAGGAGAACCGAATCCTCTCACCACCCTGAGCTCTCTAGGGACCCATGTATTAACGGGAGTAAAAGGAGGTGAACCAGCAGACACACCCCTCTGTATGTCCTGTCCACCTACAGCTGCACCAGCACAGGGCTCCTCAGCAGTCTTATGCTCACAGTTGAGGAGAGCGAGCGAGGTGTTCATTTGCCTTGCTTTGAAAAGCTGCTTTAAAAAAACAACAAACACCCCACACAGTCATTATGTGTATTTTTGTCTAACTGACAAACAGCAGACAGGGCCCGCAGAGCCAGCCATGCTCTTATTTTAGGAGCTGTAGTTGCCATTGTCTTTCAGTAGTCAGTAGACTTCTATGACTCTGCTGCAGTCAGAAAAGCCTTGTCCTGCAGCTACAACCATTCTTTCAAAGCACATACCCCTCCATCCCTCTGCCTGGACACCACAAAAAGCTATGGAGGGCAGTTGCTATGGGAACTCTTAGGCAGCTGTAGCTTTCTGCCTTCTGCACAGTTCGTACTTTTCAGGACATATTTTCAAGTAGTGCTTGCTGGGGAACCAGGGGGTGTTCTTCTTCCCTTTCCCCCACTGGGTGGCCAGGGGATACAGCTCTTCTGTGTCAGCTCCTACATCTGCTTCAATACTTGGCCTTTCCAAACGTTCATGGCAGGAGCACTTCAGCAGCCAGGACATGGTGCTGCCACCTAGGAATGTACTTAAAACTCCATAGTAGAGTGGCAACAGCAGTAATAATAGGTTTTTAAGTTTTATTTTATAAAGAGCAGTGTACTGTTGAAAACTAGAGTTAGAAGCTGAAGCTGTATTTACATGGACTTTGGAAGAGTGGTATATGTTTTCAGAAGATACTTGTCTCCTGTCACTCAAAGATGTCTTTGTATGTGACACTTTCCTTTACTTTAGGATCAATCAAGCCCCTTCTGTGGCATGAAGGACAATGGCACAGCCCCCTGACACTGTGAAGGGGTTTTTTTGAAAGAGAAATCTCATTTAGATGCACAGATACTGCTTCTAAATTTTGATACTCATATTTAGTTTGAGGAATTATTACTATTATTGTTCATCATATTGCTGTTATTGTTCAAAATCTCTCTTTCAAGGTTCACTGCAATACTATGACAAAAGGATTTTATATCTGTATTTGTATAAAAACATAATTATGTAATAGTCTTTAATGCTTGTAGTACTGAGGGCAGAGGTAAGGTAATGGAGTTTTGGGTCTGGCTCTGAGCACAAGTATCTAACATGAGGTGCACGCCCAAAATCAGCTTTTAGCATGGTGTAATTTAGAATGGTCTCCTCGCTTCTGGTACTGGCAGCCTCAGGACCTGATGTTTTACAGAACTTTTTTCCATTTTTAATTCTGTTTAAGCCTAAATGTAAGTTCTATGTGATTGATTTGGGAGAGGGTTCCCAAAGGATCATCACTGTAGCTGTAATTAGCCTGAAGGAGAAAACCAATTAGATAATGCTTACCAGCTGAACTTCACAGAAAGGCAGTAATTTTTAACTCCATTTATTACTACTTGTTTCAACTTCTTCCACCTTTCCCCTGCACCCCATTCACTAACAGTTCTGTGACTATGTAAGGCAGTCTCACTTTATGCTGAGACGATGGGAGGAGAAAACTGGGGTTCTGACTCCAGACCTTGGTGCTGGGATCCCACAGAGAAATAACACATCTGTGCCTCTTTCCCTGTAGCTACCGCTGCCTGCGACCCCGTGGTGGAGGAGCACTTCCGCCGGAGCCTGGGCAAGAACTACAAGGAGCCTGAGCCAGTGGCAAACTCCGTGTCCATCACGGGATCAGTTGATGACCACTTTGCCAAAGCACTTGGGGATACGTGGCTTCAGATCAAAGCTGCGAAGGACGGAGTCTCCGGCAGTCCTGAGTCTGCCTCGCGACGGGGCCAGTCTTCCCCTTCCTCTCACATGGTCAACCACAATCACTCACCCTCGGTGGTCTCCTGAGGAAAGGACCCTTGCGCCTGGGGATCTGCATGGTTTGACTGAGCTTGGAACAGTGCTGACAGTAATGGTGGGGGAGGGAGATCAGTTTTTCCACACACGTTTTGTGTACTCACTTGTTATTTGTAAAAGGGTGCCCTTAAAGATGATAGCAGGAACTATTTCATAACAATTCACACAATGTAGCATCCTTTTTTCCTGCCTCAATTACCAAAGAAACCTCTGATGCAAATCTGCTGCCCCTTAAAAAAAAAAATAATGCACGCTAATCCACAAAAGCCATTACACATAGTTGGTTGACCCAAATGCTTTTTGCTTTTATTAGCTTCTTGAGACTAGATTTTGTCTGGTTTGCTTACATCGCCTTTTTTTTTGTTTGTTTGTTTGTTTTTCCTCTGTGAAGTAATTTTGTATGTATATACTTGAAAAGAACTGTCATGTATGATTTGCACTATTGGAGGAGGACTGAAGTTGCGTAGCAACTTTCTGGAAGATGCTAATATTTCGAGGGCAAACTGCTGAAAAAAAAAAGGGTTTAAGGATGACATTTCTATCAGTTTGATATTTCTTAAAGCAAAGCAGCTTCAGAAGGGGAAGTCTCATACAGGTTATAGTCTTTCTCTCTTTAGATTTCAGGTGCTTAGTGCTTGCAACTGGACTGCATCATTTACAGAACACGGGCATTTTTTCCTAAACACTGCAGTTTGTTAGAATAGAGCTGAGGTTGGAGGGTTCCATAGTGCTTAACGATGCATGTTTTATGAAAAATAGCTGGTATCTATTAATGTATAGACAGTAAGAATCATAATACTTATTAGCTTTTCTCAGAATTAGTTTATTTTTGTCAGTAACAATCCTAGATATACTTACTGCTGGTACAGTTGTACTCTATGATGTTTGTATTTGATATTCACTTTAGTAGCAGCCAGCAAACGAGGACAGCCTCAGGACAGGCCTCCGGCGCCGCCGTTTCGAGCCCCAGGACGCTCTCGCTTTGCGTGTGACTGAGTCACTGTTCCCGTCTGCAGCACTGTCTGCTGCACGGGATGTGCTTCCCAGCACCCATCCGTGTAATCCACCCTTACCTAGCTGCAGAAACCGCTGCCGCTACCTTATCTCGGCTGGACAACAGATTGTTACAGTTTGTGAAATAGGATCTTTAGGGGTTTTTTAAGCTTCTCCATAAAGCTATGCCAAGTTGCAGCATACATTCCTCCAGTAGAGAAGAAACTTTATACAGGTATTACTGCATTTATTATCATTTGCTATATGAATAGCTACTAACTAGAGATTAGGCAGTAGAGGCAGGTGTAAAACCACGGCTCTGCTAGTACTAAGAGCTTCTCCTTGTTAAATATAACTGCTCTCCCCCAAACATTCCATCTTCCCAGTACAGTTGCAACTAGGGCTTTTTTTTTATACTGGGTTACCTGAAACGATTGGTTCAGTGTAGAAAGTTAAAACTAGTTGGAAGAGGAACTACACGTGATGTATTATGGGCTATGTTACAGTATTGGGTCCACTGTGGCTTTGATTCCTTTTTTTTATTTTTTTGGAAGTTAAGCTATTTAATTTGGAAATGGTGCAGGGTAGAAAGAGATCGGGAGATTGGCTCTTACTCTTGTTGAGAAGGTGGCTGCTCAATTTTCATTTATAAAAATTAAAAAAAAACAACACCTAAGCCCCCAGTTTCACACATTTCACTACCATCTTACTGGGTAGTCAACGCTTACTTGCTTTGGCATTCAGTACCCTACTCTCTGTAGGAAGATTGTTAAAAGAACACTTTTTTATATAGGTAACTTTAAGACCATCGTTACGCTGTGCGTAAAGAATGTACAGAGAAATTTGTAGGTATTTTTTGAGGAACAATTAATTTGTTAATGATATGTAGCTATTTAATTTTTCCCTTTCCTTTATTGTAATCATTCATAATTTTTTTTGTTTGTTTGGAGAAAAAAGTTGATCTTTTTTTTGTTGTAGATTTGTCTGTAATACAGTAAAAGTGCAGGAACACAGTTATTCTACAAGAACACTGCATTAGCATTAATAGCCACTAGTTTGTTATTGCTACAGGCTACTGAGCGTTGTAACGGTAAAATACTAATAATACTGTAGATGGACTCTGTGGAAAATGTGACTCCTCTATTTCTTTGTAAACACAAATGAGATAATGTTTTTAAAGCTAATATTTTCAATTATAGCTGTTTTACAAGGTCACGTTTACTTATCTGCGATAGGTAAATGGATTTGAGGGCAATAAAGATTTAATGTGCTGTGTCCAGTAAAACAGAGATTAGACACACTAGTGTCAGGGAAGCCAAAGGGGTGGGGGGAGGTGTCAGGAAACTAAACGGAACTCACCGCCCAGGGGGGTGGTGAAGCCTCTTCACAGAGCCAGGTTATCTACAGTCCAGTCTGAAAGTCTCTCTGTGTTTGTAAATCTGTAATATACCCTTCATTCTGCTGTGGCCTTGTTTCACCTGGAAAAAAAAAAAGAAAAAAAAAAAGAACAGGGTTGGCAGGCCACATTTGTCTTTTTTTTTTTTTTTTTTTTTTTTTTTTTTTTTTTTTTTGTACTTAAAAGTAGCCTTAAAGAACAATAAAGTGCTCTTAAATCACCACTGCCTACTTGCTCTTCTGTACGGCTTGGGGCAGGCTTCCTGCACGCCAGGAACAACAGCAGGTGACTGACTGGTTGTGTCCTTTTTCTTTCTGAGGAACCCCATGGACACTCTAGGGGACGAGCCAGCTCAGCACTAGGCTGGATTTGGGGAGTTTGTCAACAAACAATCCTTACAGCGACTGCTGCTGCCACAGCAGAGATGGCCAGAAATGCCCCCAGCTCTGAGGACACCTCTGGTCCCTGGACACCCATTGGCAGCAGTGCCAGCAATCAGGTCACTGAGTGTTTGCCCAGTGTTGGTGTCCACGAAGCAGCTGTTTCTGTTCCCAGGGTGGCTCCCAAAGTGTTGCTGTGCTGGAGAACACCAGCCAGTCCAGCGGTTCTCTGGGGCTGCTGAAATGACAAGGGGCTTTTTTTTTTTCTTACTTTGTTTTGTCCTTTGGGTTTTCTCTGGAGAACACAAAACATTTGCTAAAAAGGACAGCCTGGGTTCAGGTGTAGGCACCTATGGGCTTCTGTTTGGGGTAAGCAGCATTTCAGCTAAAGATCACTCATTAGACTGGAGCCATCCTTAAAAACAAGTGTTCTAATTACCTGACTGAGACAGTTCAGTGACCCAGGCAAGAGCCTTCAGAGGAATTTCAACACTGAGCGTAGTCACGGTGCCTCTAAAATGAAAACAGGAACCCCTAAAAATAATGAGATACAGAATTACTGTTAGATTAGATGTACCTACACAGTTTGAAAACCAAAAGTGGGCACAACTTGAAGTAACCAGGGGATGCTACACTGACAGTGATTAGTGCAACACATCTGAAAAACAGCCCTCAACCACTGGGGGAAAGCAGTTTTAGAAAACAGCCCTGACATCACAAACAGACGAAGGATTGAGTTTGGCTTTTGGGCAGCACTTGGGGAGGGTTGCCTCCTGAATACACCTGTATACTTCAAGCTTCTTTAGCTGTAAAAATGAACTTGTATATACAACTATTCAGAGGCTGGAGAGACAGACAGGGCTCATTTGACACAACAGACCCATGTACAGGTAATGGGTGGCGTGTCTGTGTGCCTGCTAAACACAGAGTGTCACTTGGCCCCTCCAGTGGATGGTGCTTGCCCCTAGGGCTGAAGGGACTCCCCTTTAAACCCAGCTAAAGTAGCAAAGGGAGCTCATGGGCAGCACCGTGCTTGCTTTTGGTCCCATCAGGTCTGTACTGAACACAGCTGACTGGAGTCAGCTGGGCTGTGGAGGCTTCTGCCACTGCTGCAGAGAACGCCATGAGGAAAACAACTGCAGCAGCTCATAAAGCAGCTGAACCACCACCCATTGTCACTCAACTGTCAGACCTTAAAACTGGCTGGAACCTGTGACCAGTTCACCGAGCTGCACCTAGGCCGAAGCAGGCAACCGAAAAGATGTTAAACTGCTGTGTTCAGCTTCATTCGGAAGCCTTTGCACAACAGCAGTCAGGGCGCAGTCGCTGCTCTGGCTGAACAAACTATTTACATGAGAAAAAAGCCGCGCTGCCTGTGACTGCGTGAGCCACGCCCCCGGCAGCAGCCAAACACTGCACCGAGGTGTCACCTTGGCAGCACGCGATACCGGAGCAAAACACGGCTGAGGGATTTCAGATGGTATTTCTATAAGAGCTCTACCGGCCAGAGCTGGCTCGCTTCTGCTCGGCTGATAGCACCATTCACCACTATCTTTAGATCCTTCTCGAGGAACAGTGACATATGACACTAGTCTGCAGCTTCCTGATACACAGAAGCTTCCATTTCACCCGGCAAGGATACAGGTCCAAGAACATTACACACAGTGTCTCCAGCTCCCTCCCCTTAGCAAACCCTTACTACACAGCCAGGTTACTGTGAGCTAAGCACACCTTATCCCTCAAGGGCTTGTGACAGAAAACACACCAGTTTAATAACTCCAATATACAAATTTTACTAAGTGTTTAACCTCCCCTTCAATGAGAACATTCTGCCCCTCTCTGTGACCAGTGATCGCAAGTGCATTTCCTGGGTATAGGACAGCCAAGCTGGGTAATTTAATTGCTTGTTTTTAAATGCAGCTACATATGGCTCCACTGCAGATGCCTCTTGTCTGCAGACCAAGTTCCCATTCCCCCTTGGTGCTCTCCTGTCACAGTGCACAAGACAACAAATATCTATGAACAGCACTACCTGTCTCCGTGCATGAGGGAAGCTCCTCAGAACGTCCACTGCCCATGGCTTTTCCACTGCACCAGGTGCTGGGAGGCTCTCAGAGTCTATGCTTCTCACCATCAGTGACATTCAATACACATAATGAGGTTTCTTCTCCACCAGCAGACGTGTGTAGGTATTACCTCTGCCTGCACAGCAAAACCATGAACAGAACCACTTCAGCATGTGACCTTTCCACTGGTGCTCAACCTTCAATCTGAAAAACCTTCATGACTGTAAGTAAAGCTCCCAAGTTCATTCAAGCCTAATCCCACTCACCTGCTGTCCCAGGGAGATGCTGGCACTGACCAGTCCTTTCTGTTGAAAAGGGATAGAGGAGAGCAAGTCACTTCATCCTTGATCTAAAAGCCCCTGACATCACTTCTATCTCAAACTCTAATTTCAGATCCTCTCTGAGACATTTAATAACTTAAAGCAAACTCAAGTGTCTTAACAATGCCCTCAGCACAAGCTGACAGAAAGCTGCAGAAGACATCAATGTCCAGTGTAGAAGAGCCATTACAAAAACAGTGGTTAAACTTCAAGACAATAAACAAAACTGTAATTAAAACTCCAGGAACAAGTCTGATCCTGGTATATTTTATCTGACATAGTTGAAGAAGCACCCTGCAGCAGCTGGGAACTTCCACAGAGCTCTAGCACTTTTTGTTTAAAAAAATACAATTTGAATTCCTAAGTCTTCAACCTTCCATAAAACAATTCCAATAAGGAGATGCCCTCTCTCAGCATTTGCCCATGGCAACTCCAGACTATCTGCTGAGCTTGGCATTAGGTTTGAGGTTTATTTGCAAAAAAAGTGTCCAATTTTCCTGCTTAATTCTGCTCAGAAAAGCTGATCATTTACAGAACCACCCCCTCACCAAAGGTACAAATGGCTGCACAGAGAGGGACCCTCTGCAGGTCCAAGGGAAATGGCCCTGGTGGGGCCACGTGGCCTCTTGACGACACACTCACTATTCCTGAATCCTCACATGATTTTCCCTCTCCACAGGAGCTTCCACACCATTAAACACAGACTCAAGGGACAGCTCCCACCAGCCAGTGTGCCAGCGCTCACAAAGGGATCCAGCTGCACCTCCAACACTCAGTTTGTGACACAGTTTGTCCTGCCCATGGACAACACGCATCTCGGACAGGAATGAGAGCAGCACCTCTCCAGATACACTCCCTGGAACGAGAACAACATGAACACCTGAAGAGAGACACACTGGGACCAGCAGTGCCAGGGTGCCTGTTCCAGTACAAGCTCCTCCTGTGCTGCTCCATCCTCTGGTGCTAGAAGTGGACAAGGCCACCCTGAAGGCAGCCTCCATCCCCACCTGACAACAGCATCCCTGAGGAGCACAAAATAGGAAATTCTCATATTTTGCTTTGTGCCTCCACCAGGAGCCCAATTCATCAGCCAACAATGAAACAACTTAGGGGGTCGTGACAGCAGCTAATTGCTGTATCACTTGGGAATTTCTCCCGACTGTCAATTAAGAAAGGCTGGCATGGGATTAATCATACACAGAAATTCAGCCTGACATGCATTTATATTTTAACAGCTGGAAAAAAAAAACCTTTTTTTTTTTTCTATAGGCTACTTTAAAATAATGACAAAGCAGTTACTGACTTCCAGCAGTATGAGCACACTTCACTACATCCATGAGACCCTTTCCATCTTTTTTTTTTTTTTTTTTTTTGGCTTGTAGAGCAGCCAGCTCCACTTGTTTGGTCTAATTCTACATTTTATTTTGCTAAGTAGCAGCTTTCTTAAATGCCAAGGAGAACATCTGTCTTCTCTCCATCACAAAAATGGACACAAAGGCATCTGCCAACATGAAGCTGTGTCAGCCACATGCCTGCTACATCTAATGCTTAAAAAGCTGCTTATCTTAAAACTGTTTTCTCAGTTTGGGCAAATACTATGCACATGGAATGCTTCTGACAGCATCCTGCTAGCCATGGTGGAACCAGTGTTACTTTTTTCATCCCAGGAAAACACAAAGATCAAGTCTCCTGCTTCCCAAAATATTAAAATAATGTGGGTCTAGTTGTATTATACAACGACATGTGGCTTGTGTGTTAAAATACACACACAGTATACCACTGCACTTACATTAGTCCTAGTTTAAGTACAAAAATACTGGATTTATTTGCTTTCAGAGAAAAAAAAAAAATCAAGCTCCTATTTATGTAAAAAAACTGTAATTTCTAGCCTAAACCCAAACCTTTGTTCTTTGCAGATCCACTACAGTATTGTAAATGCTCTGGTTTTGGGTTTTTGGTTGTTTGTTTGTTTGTTTGTTTTTGGTTTTTTTTTTAATAGCGGAAAGAACTAACAATGCTTAGAGATTAAAGCAAGGGCCTTTCCTTTTCCTCTTCCTTCCAAGTGACAAGCTCTTGGGCTCCCACTAATGCTACAGAAAATCTCAGGCTGTGAACTTCCCCAGAAGGAAATACACATACTGGAGCAGCACCAGAGGCAATGCAGCGTGCTCCTGGGTTTGCAGCAGCAGCAAAGCCCTTTACTCTTAACTTTCACTGTCACTGCTACTTAACTTGACATTATTTTGACTCATCACACATTTTTCTCATGGAATTAACAGTCACTGAATGTACTGATATAAATACATCTCTTTTGCAAACAAAACCAAACAGAACTGCAGCAGGTTAAGAGTGTTGAAGGGGGCTGTGATCCAAGGGCAGGACCAAGGCCTTGGCCTTGTTGAAACCTCATCCCGTGGGCTTCAGCCCATCACTAGAGTCTGTCCAGTCCCCTCTGAGGAGCTCCTGACCCTCAAGCAGATGAACACTTCTGCCCAACTTTGTGTTGCCTGCAAACTTACTCAGGGTGTTTCTATCTCCTCATCCAGATCATTGATAAAGATGCTAAACAGACCTGGCCCCAGTACTGAACACTGGGAAGCAGCCAGCAACTAGCATTAACTCCACTGCCCATCGCTCTTTGGGCATGGCCTTCCAGCCAGTGTTCACCCAGCAGAGCACATGCCCATCCAAGCCACAAGCAGCCAGTTGTTCAGTGAAAATGCTGTGGGAAACAGTGTTGAAGGCTTTACTGAACTCCAGGTAGTCAACATCCACAGCCCAAATACACTTCAACTTGTGAAGACTGTACTATAGGTGTTGCTTAAAATGTGCTGTTTCCAAGATCTTTGTGTGGAACCACTCCACTGCCATTTCATGCCTTGCCTAATTAAGCCTTCAGCTTCCCTCATCTATACAAGGTGATGTCATTAGCTTTAACAAACAAGTTTTCAGGTGAGGAAATGTAGAGAAACCCAAGTCCTGCAAAGCCAGCAGCACACAGAATGTGGTGGGATTCTAGGATTCTGGTTTTAAAGATTTTCATGGCAAGAGCAGATTTCCTCACAATAGAAAATAATGCTTTTGTTGTTGCCAGGCTTACAGACACAGTTGGTAATGTGAGTCAAGCCGTGACCTTTCAGGATGATGCAAAATCAGCAGTAATAAATAAAACGGTGACTTTGCTGACTTGTCTGTAACTTCAGTGATTAATCCAACAAATAAACAATTTCTGCTTGGAAATACAGGAAAGAGGAGTGTGGGATTCTCCTCCTGTTACAGCTGAGCTGGGGATGCAGTTTTGGTCCTACCAATTCTCACAGGAGATGTGAAAAATGCCCAAGCAAAGGCTGAGGATTAAAATCAAGAGCAGATCCACCCATAATAGATCACTGATGAAAGAGAAGCTAATGAAGGCAAGAAGAAATATTCTCCTCTTTACAGGAAATCTTTGTTCCATTTAACAGTTGCCCAGTGACAGATCCCATCTTCTCTCCTCTCTGTCCTCCTGTGACAGTCCCAGGCAAATTAAACACATTTTCCCCCAAGAGAAGCACTAATGTCACTGGCCCAGCTGAATCTAGAGCAGGGATCAATGCACTGCCCTCCTCTAATGGATCTTCTGCTGGCCCCTCCTCACACGGAACACACAGCACTTGCGCAGAGCTCCTGGGCCACCCACGCAACCCTGGGGCTGTGGGAAGCTACAGTCCCTGGCCATGAAGTGCCCCATGGCTGGCAAAAACCTAGAGTCACTTGCTAGAGACTACCCAGGGCAAAATCAGCCCAGGGCTCCAAAATCTGCAGCTGCAGAGACAGTTCTTTGAACTGTTTTTTTGTAGATTGTAAAAGTTTCCCTTGAGCTATTAATAGCATAGAAATCTATACTCAGAATGCTGATCTCCAGAGCTCAACGAAAAGCAAACTGAAGAGTGTGTCCAAGTTGAGGAGCTGCCCAGAACGTCACATCTAATGCTGGTACACTGAGGAAACAGCACCAGGCTGCCAAATAACGGATCTTGCTACTGGAGAACAGACATGATTTGGGCTTCAGGACTTCATTACTCTACTCCATAGCCATTCAAAAAGTGGTTTTTGGCCTTTACAACATTAAGGAAAGGATACAGACCATTGCTTTTATATTACTTGCACAAATCTCAACTGATTTGTCAGCTCTTTGCCTTGCACAGAACAAGATCCAAGTGTTCCAATGACAGAAAGCTTTCCTGCCATGCAGTTATTTTGGTTATAACTCACCTAACAGTTGCAAGGTGATAACATGGAAAGCTCACTGCAACTGTGTTAGGTATTCATTGAACTCCCTGAAATCACCCTCTGAGAAAATATTTCACTTGAAATTTTCAGAAGCAAAATTAAAGTCAGATTATTATCAATAACTCCATTTGGAATTAATTCTGTTCTCGAACCATTTAGCTTCACGTTTTCAACCCTTTCTGCAGAGCTACAAAACACATGTGTTCATTTTTAAATTACAGAAAAAAGAAAACAGATTCTCGGCAATTGAAGGAATACAAAATAAAACAAAAAAACTGAACAACCCAGTGCTGGGAGACCAGCAACAACATTTTGAGAGTTGACAAAGCTATAATCTACCCAACCAGTCAGGATGATGAAAGGTAAAGATTCTCTCCTCAGGAAACCCCCACTGCTTAGCTTTGCAGCCTGATGTGGGAATCAGCTACACTTGACCTCAAACCAAAATACTGCAAGAACTTCCACAGAAGACAGTGTTCAGGGAGCACAGGCAATACCCATTAAGATACAAGATCACATCATGAACCTTCCAGATGCATTTTTTTTGTGCTTGTGAGAAGTCTGCTTAAGCAACTATATTGGTCTAATTCCTGTTAGAAAAAAAAATAAGAATGTTCCTCTCCTTCCCAAGAGTGCTAGAAAAGTTGGATGACAAAATCAGCATTTCATTTCTGCAAGAGAGTGAAAGGAAGACGTAGGAAGCTGGCTGGTACCCTACACTTTCTGAGATCCTTTGAAACCTTCCAAGAGGAAGCCCCAAATGAGAAGAAAACTGATGCTAAACCTCAGGAGAACTTCCCATAGACAGACAGGCCCTGTCCAGAAAGAGGGACATGCCAAGACCTGTCAATAGCAAAGGAACTGAAGCTCTTAGGAGGAATGTGAGCTGCTCAAAGCTAATGACAATACCTCTGATGGTCTCAAAACCAGGGCATCCTTCATCCACTGCTCCTAAAGCCTCAAACAGGTAGGCAGGCTCTAGAGCTGTCTCTCCCGGCTCTCTTTCAGGTTCTTCATCTTCTGGTGCTCCTGTTTTTCTTCTGCCCTTTTGTATCTCCTATCTAGAATGGAAATAGTGGAAGAAAATAAAATATTAGCATGGTAGGACAAGAGAATTACAAGAGCTTTGTTAGCAGGATCAGGGGCAGTGGGCAAGGATTTCAGTGTAGTTCCTCTTCTCTCATAACAGAAGTTTTGTACTTTTTTTTTGTGAGAAGTTTAATTGGGGTAAACAGACAATGACTACACTGAAAGTTCAATAAAACACAAAAATGTCACTGACGCAATTATTTAACAAAGATAGGTCATGGCAAGTTATTTACACCTTGTACTTGGTTTCTAAACAATTGTCTGTATTTGACTCAGGAACTGGACAAAAATATTCGTGTTTTCTTTTTCCTCTGGAGTACATTTATACATAATACATGGTCAAAGAAATCAAGAAATGATTGTTAATTAAAAAAAAAAAAAAAGAAAAAAAAACCAACAGCAAAACAACACAAAACCAACAAATGCAATTCTTACTTACTTCTTGCTTCTTATTTTTGCTACATTCTTCTGTTCCATTCCCGAAGTCGGGGCAAACTTTCCTTTTGGAAATGAATCCAAACCTTTGAATCCAGGAGACAGAAACTTCAAGTGGCAGTGCAGGCCTTGGACGACACAGCCAACATTATTTCTAGCTCAACATTAAATTACCCTGATTTCCAACTGGGCTAATAACCCGACATGGACAGAGTCCCTCTGGGAGTAGCACACACTCACTGTGAGACAAATGGTGAAGCTTTCAGCTTCCCAGCCTGGGAACAAACAACAAGTCTCAAAATCAAAAACTAATTTTTAAAAGTGCACTTTACTAATTTTTTCATTTTCTGTATTTTTTTCCTTCAAGAATAACAAAGCTCTGTAGTGACTCCTCACTGTTTCAGCTGATTTGTTACACAAACCCCAGTGCTCAGACTGATAAGCCTGTTTTCCAGTATATACACAGGTAAAAGAGCAGAACTGAAATAGAAAGCATTTAAAACTTAACAGATTTATTTAATCATCTTTTACACACAAAGTTTCTAAAATATACATGATTAATGGAAGATTGTCTTTACATTTAAAAATCAGACTCATTTTAGAATTCCAAAATTCAGTTTAAGACATCACTGAAGTCTGGATTAGAGCATGCAAAGCTGGGCATCCAAAAATTGAGGCAAAGGAATTTCACTAAGCACTTCTGAATCCCTTGTCCAAACAGGCAAAATTAAAAGGCATTAGAGGATGATGTTAGAGATGAGTTGTACCTGTACCATCTCCAACACTTGTCTTCTCCTGTTGCCTACCTGACTCCATTCAGATGGGTCTTGCTGCATGAAGCACCTACTCACCAAAAGACTCTTTCAAGCAAAGCCCAGACAGTGGAGAAGATGTGACTTTCTTTGGCTTCACTGGAAGTCTGCGGTACAGCCCACATGTTCCCACCTCAATCCATCTATCCATCTCTATGGCTATTATGGAGAGGACAACTTTTTTTTAAATAAGCAGTGCTTTTAAAAATCACAAAAATAAATTACATTTATTTCCAAACTGTGAAAGCTAGAATTTTGGATTAGAAAATTTCTGAAGCCACAGTCGCCTACTATTACAGCAACAAAATAATTTTAAACCAGCAATTTAGTCATATTCTGAAACAATGTTCTGCTGCATGTTCTCATGGCATGAGTTTCACTCTCCTCCTGACTCTTCAGTGACACTTAAATCACGTTCTTTCCCAGGATCTCAGATCAACAGGTTTGTTGATATTCTCTGTTCCTACCTGATTATTAAGCATTGGATATCTCAATGTTATTTATTGTAATTGCTCAATGACATTTCCAAATCCTAACAACAGGAAGCTAAATTAAGTACCATATACCATCCCTGCTGGAAATTAACCCAGAGTATCTCTGGCTGTGCACAGGTCGTTTCACTCGCACCCCAATCCTCCCGTGCTACTCAGTGTGGTTACACAGAATCTTAAGTCTGTGATGTCTGACTGCTGAAATCCCATCTAACAAATACAGTTAGCAGGTAACTGGAATTTTTTACCCCTGGATTTTGGAAAGCACTACTCACCTAAGTGTACAGGGCAGCTGGAGAGAATAATCAAGCTACTCCCTACCTGGCAACTGTTGCCTGCATGGCTCATAGGGAAGAACATCTATAGCTCACTCGTTCTTAATACTGCCCTAGAGAAAACCACAAATACGGTCTGTGTGCAAGAGACAGGCAACAGCAAACATTTTAATTAGGGGGAAATTATCCATGTATCTCTGTGACCAAATAATTGTAATGTTATTACGTTCATACCATCTATGAACTCCAACTTAGCACCACCATCCCAGCTTAGTACCACTAACAATATCCAGCTACTGCTCTAACAGCCATTGGGTGGGACTTGAGTAACAGGTTTTCATAAAAAGCATCCATGACCCCTGCACAAGGGAAACTGAGAAAATGAAAGATCCAAAGGAAGCTGAACAGCAACTTTAGGAAGGAAGGATGAAATAATTTTTAAAAAAGAAAAGAAAGAAAATTACTAGAAAGAAGATAAAGAGATGCAGAACCTTTTTTTTTTGGATTCTCTTCAGTGCGTCAACTGAAAGATAACTTTAATTACGTGATTCTTAACAGTGCCAAAGTTTGACATAATTGGAAGAAAGACCATTACCTACAGCAGTCACTGACATCACCTCCCCAAACAAACAGCCTTTCTAGGAGTTTTCCTTTAAAGTGCAACCACGATGGCCACGCCTGCTCAGTCAGGTCCCATACAATCAAAGCACAACCAAACAGACATATCTAAAGTCTCTGCTGCACTAATTTCTGTAGAGCTCCAAACCTGCTTCTATTTTAATAAAAGGAGAGTGATCCTTTGCTCATGACACTAATAAATAAATGCACCACTTTGACAGCCTGGCCGTGAGCACCAGGAATAAATGACCTAGACAGACATCCAACTTGTCACATACTTTTGATGACAAGAATTCCTGACACGGCTTTTAACGGCACTTTAACAGCAGTGACATCATGGAGGGTTCTGTCCAGCCCCCAGTCAATCCCTGCCTGCTGCACCCACTGCTCCAGATGGCTTGGGAGACACTTGGCAAAGGGGCAACTTCACCCCAGCATATCCTATTTCAGCCATGAATTTACAGAGCATTGTTGTTGGAAAGTATTGGTAGCAGGAAAGGAAATGCTGAAGTCTATTAAGAATCTCTCTTGGTGAACACAGACATCACTGAGAGAGGGAGAGCCATCAGAACTACTTGATAGGATGAAAACACAAGAATTCTTTTGTTTGCATTATTTCCAAAATAATAAAATGGAAAATTATGCTCACACCTCTTCCTTCCCCTTGCCCTCCCCAGATCAGGAGTGAATCAGGAATGTTTTATAACAACAGGACCTCTCCTAAGGCCTAATTACAGTTACTTCATTCACAAATAGCTTGTGTAGAAATCTGGATCTCCCTAATTTAAGGAAACTTCAACACTGGTGATTTCAAGGGTTCCAAAGGATAAATCCCATGCGGTGGGTGACTCACAATGGCAGGTCTGCCTTAAGAGAAACAACCACCACCATGCCCTCCCCCCTCACAAAACCAAAACAAAACAAAGCTGTATTAAAAGAAAACCCAACAGTGCCTCTTTAGGAAACAGGCAATTCAAACAAGAGTTGTCAGTGATGTCATTTCATTTATACTTTGACTGAGTCACAGGTTCCTGAGGAAGTGGTAACACCTACAGAATTACTGTATAAAAGTCAGACTCTGGAGCATGAGATTAAAATAAAGACACTTAAAGCAAAACCCCCAAGCAAAGTGATACCTAATTCATAGATTTTCTCACTTCTTATATTAAGTTTGTCACTAGAAATTAATTTGCTTGTTCATCCCCATCCCTCCCTGACCAGGGAGGCATTGAGCGTTGAGCTTGTCAAAAAAAAGAGGCAGAGGGTTGGGGAGGACACCAATTTACTATCTGTCAAAAAATGGGGTTCAAATGCATCCAGAAGTAGACCAGACTTGGAACCCTCACGGCCCTTGCCTTTCTTCTGAGTCTATTGACATAATGTGCAAACAATTTGAGCAGCATTTCTTTGCACAGAAAATCAAATTTGGTTTTGATTTAGAAAGTCAAAATCTTCCAGCAGCAAGACATCAGCGTGCATGTGAAATGCAGCAGCCTCCTGCAGCACTGCCTTGTGGGGACGCACCCACCGGCATCCCACCACTCCTGACCTCCTCTGCAACAGCGAAACCTGAGTAACCACTCTCCCTTATTTACTGAGTGCAAGATAGTATTTCACTGGCAAATCAAACAATGAATAACTCTGCTGAGATCTTCCAGAAATCAAACCTCCTGGTGCCAGAAAGCAAACTGAAGTCACACATAAGCTGAAACATTTGGACGCTTGAAGGCTTCAGAAGCAGCAATTCACAGCCAGTGTCAGAACAGAAAGTAACTCTAGAAAAAAAGCTACAAAGAATAATTTTTTAAAAACTGATGCTTTGGACTTGCAGCAGTACACCACTATATGCACGCTGCTGACATTCCCTGCTAGCTTACTAAAATATTTTGTTAAGAAGGAATTTGAAATTTTAGCATTTAAAATGAAACACACGTGTGTGCGTGGCCTTCAGCTCCAGAGGCAAAGTCCACTGTACTTTATATCAGTGTCCTATATAAACATCTATTCAAAGACCAAGAGGAAACAGGTATTTAGACTACTATAGGAGATGGAAAGACAGTGTGTACAGCATGCCAGCCAGGAAACAGAGCATGTTTGTTTTTAGGACTCCTGCCTGCCCCCTTTTTATCCCCAAGCCTGAGGAAGTGACTGCAAGAAGTTACATCAGCAAGGGAGGACAGCCTGATTGAGCAGAAAGAAACAACACTATTGCATCTGCAAAGTTCAGACAAAGAGCTGCTAGGTTCCAAAAAGCTTTTCAGAGAACACCCTCAGTAATTCCAAAGGGCTTGAAAAAAGTTGTGGTTAAGTTGCAACAGGCAGATAATGGCAATTATTGATGAGAACAATTAGAACTTGAAATTTTATAGGATTGGACTACTCACCTGCATCCTTATACTGGGGTGAGATCATTTGTGCTGGGAAATCAGGTGAAAAAACTGCTGCCCTAAGATACAGAATACTTAAAGTATTCTGTACTTTAATACAGAATATTAATACAGTAATACAAAGTACTTAACATCATCTCTCCTCAAGCTTATTGCTATTAATTCTGGCAGTAGCTTCAGTTTCCCTTCCATAGTGCCAATTTTCCAACTGGCCAGCTTAAAATAATCATCAAGTAATTCACCCCAAAGTCTTCACTACAACCTGGACAAAGCCCCCACCACTGTCTGGTGGCAGAATATAGATCACTGCTACTGCACTTAAAAGGGGCTATGAATGAGTCCAAACCACAGCCTATTTTAACCCTACATGACTTCAAACAATAGTCAAGAATACTGCGATAGAACAATGGGTTGAAATGACAGAGCAGGTTCCTTGACCCAGGATAATTGAGAATAAAGAACAAAGATACCCTTTGACAAGTACATATATCCAATTTCCATGTATTTTACAGTTGAGGAATTAAAGAAAAATTTAGTACTGTCTGTGTCAGCCTAGGAGCAATGCTGCAGGAAATGAAGGAGTCCTGTGGTATGTCTGTTTTTTCCCTATTGTTCTGCTGGCTTTAAGGGCACCAGGACAATTTACACAGGATATAAAGTCTGATTTATTCCCCATCAACAGACTATGATACAGGTGAAAGGGTTTAAACAGCAGACTATCAAAGTGAGGAAGAGAACAAGTGAGGGCTCTAAAGAAGAAGAAAACTCTCACACAGGATCTCAAGTTCCTCACTTTCATAAGCATGGTACTACTACGTAACTCAAGACTTCAGTCCACACTAAAGGGATGACACTGAAGAAAAATTCCGGTCAGTAGAAGTCTGAAAGCAAAACTATCATTTCATGAGCTTATATAACACTCCAGCACAAAAATTATGTCAACTGCTCTCCATTGAGATCTGAGGTCTTCTAACACTATTAAATGTCCCCAGATATGATACGTAGGTGTCACAGTTGTCTTCTGTGAGATACAGTCCTAGCCACTGTGCCATATAATGCCAATCACATTTCTGTTACCTAGTTTAGGAAGATGAGTAGGCTCCTCTGAGGCTTTTCATTCCCTCTTCCCAACAGACTTGGTTTATACCTGAAAAGACATGATAGCTGTTGGGTTCTACAATGAAAGTACAAGTTTAGGCTCTTCACTGATATCTGTGAGGTCATGGCAGCACAAACAGAATTTAAATCCTACTTCTTCCAGGTAAAGTTTACCTTCTTCCATTAAACAGTAGTAACTGGAGCTGTGGACTGTGCTGAAATCCTGCCATGAAGTGCCTACAAGCCGGTAACTAAATGTGTTTATCTGTTAATAGTATTTGAATGTACATTCCTTCATTTGAATAGATCTTCATGATTTCTCACTCAGTAAATGCCTAGAAACTGAGTAAAGGCAAAATAAGAACAATTCTGCTCCGTGAGAAGAAAGAAAACAAAGTTATAGTCAGACAACGGAAGTTATTCCAAGTCAAACTGAAGTGTTTCTGAACATCTGAGACATCTGGGAAGCATATGTACAGGAAACAGCTCAGCTTGAGAGAGTTGTATGTTACTGAAATTACAGAGGTAAGGAAACATTACATTAACCCTGAGTTTTGAACCTTTCGATCTCGTACACTTCTGCAGCTGAACAGACACTTTCAGTGTAAAGCCACAACGCAGCTTCCAGCAGGATAAGCAGAGCTTCAGAGATTTAAAACAATTATTAAGGTTCATCATATTTCAGAAAGTTGTCTACTTTTCAAGTTTTAGATAACCAAAAACTGCAAAGAGACTTTTACATTCCACAGCTGGCACCTCCAAAAGATAACACTGAAGATCATTCCCTTTAAACCACCCTGGTACCGACTCTCGATTCCAGGGGCTATTGCATGGCTAACAGAATGGAAGTCACATGAGCTCAGAACTAATTATGTACATTAATTAACTGCTTTAACATGGTATGTTATCAATCTTAGTGTTCAATGCCTGACCACCAAAAGATCAGTTTCCTATGAGTACTAATCTTTTAAAAAATATGTTTAATTCATATTATTTTTTAATATTACTATAAACTTAACTAAACAAGACATCCCCTTAAGGCTACTTAAGAATGCACATAAATATAACTAATATGGTAAACAGAAATAATAACTATTTTAGACACTTGATTCAAACCTCAGCATGCTTCAGTAAATCTTTTAAGATCAAAATATGGGAGTTGCAGATACTCTTGGTTTTAGGCAAGTCTGACATGATGGAACTTCTTCTGATGTGGCGTAAGAGAGAAACTATTAAATTATCTATACCAAAAATTCAGAGCTTATTTTAAAGAAGGAACTAAACTAATTAGACTGAGCAAATAATTTTTATAACATATAGATGGGAAATAAAGACTGCATGGCAGATAATGCAATCTGCATTTTTTCCGAGTTAGCCCATAAGCCCCACAATATAAAGCTATAAAAGGGATTTCAAATATACTTCTAAAACCTATTCTGGGATACAAACCAATAAATTCACTTTCAATTTTGTCGTAACATATTTTTATATTCTATTAATCCTTTTTTTCTCAAGTTGTCTTTTCAACTCAGGGATTCTCAAACTACTGTTTGTGTTAAGCCATAATCTCTGAAGAAATTTCTAATGCTGCAAGAATTGAAAAACTTCAAGCCCAACCAAAAACAAAATCAGAATTGCTCTTTTTTAACACCTGGAAAGTACTGCCCAACAGCATCCAAGAATAGCAAAGCTCAAGAATCAATTTCTTATTCCAGTTAAGTATTTCTCTACAAGTTCTGGCTGAATCAATGATCCAGCCACCCCAAAGCAATTTTTACTATTTAAGAGAGCTTCCTCTAAGTTTCAGGGGAGTCTAATCATGATACCAACACATTTTTGTCTTTCCTGTGTAAAAATAAGTGAAACCACCTTTTTTTCCATAGCATGAACTGATGAAATATTTACAGAGAACAATACCTTCCTTTAACACAGGTACAAGAAATACGTACTTTGAAACAGAAGCAATGTGGTGTAGGCAGTGAGTAGCTTCTTAGAGTGTAGCTTCTTACCTACTCCTGCTCTCCTTTAGAGATTCAGTTTAACTCCCAATAGCAGAATATTCTGAATCTTAACAATAAATATCAACTAAAAGGCCACAAATCTGGGAAAGATGAAAAAAAGACATTTCAACATGCCACTTCAACATGTCCATTGACAAGGAAAAGAAAAATGGGGACAAATAAACCACCAAAGTTTTCTTAAGCAGCATATTTTATAAGTAAGCCATATTTATAAACTGGGGAAATGAAAAAAAAAAAAAGGCTTAAACATGACCACATTGCTTTAGTTATTTACATAATAAAAACGAAAACAGGGAGAGTTATATCCATAACAGATTGCTTTTCAGGTGAAGATATTAACATCAAAATGGGGATTATATCTGTTTGCATTTATGGCAGTCAGAATGGGTAAGCAATAATTAAGTTGTCAAATAAGAGATAAAAGGCATTGCTGCAGTCCAAAGTAGGTCATTTTCCATCTTCTTCAACTGTTTTTCAGACTGTTTCATCATCACTCATGTCCCAGATCTGAAACAGAAAAAAACCCAAGGAAGTGTAATTTTAGTTTGTGGAGTTCAAACATGCTTTCAATTATACCTTTATAAAATAAGTATTACTATGTAAAAACAGGAATAAATAACATTTTATGGACTGTTGACTAGCACCAGTGGAGCTTTACATAAAATTCAGTATTTTTCTGTTAACAACCTACATGCCATTTGTTATTTGTAATGTTGGGGGAACCTCTTAACACATACTTTTTAGCATTTAGTGTTTGGTTATTTGCTATTTATTATCATTTACAGTAAGCCATAGACCAAAATCCAGACATTGTTTTGGTTTCCTGACTCAATGGCACATTCTTAATGTGGATAGTAACTTATAATAAATAGCATACTTTACTAAACACTCCAGAAGAATTCCAAGACATTAATGAAGAACTAATTGTTCTCCAGTACTTCATTTCACTTACATCACCAGTTACTAAGGAGCAGGATGCATTATCTGAGAAAGAATCCAGGGTCTTGCAAGCAGAAGTATTTGGGGTGTGAGAACATATTTTGAGTATATACTGTAAAGTGTTGGGGTTTTTATCCCAGAGAAACATGGGTGCTTTTGAAATGTGTTTTATGATTTTTTGGAGGTTTAGCTGATGGCAAATACCCTCCTTCCACTTGGCAAGGGCTTGCAGTAGATTGGGATCAGGACTAAGACAGATACTCAGCTTTGAGTTGGATTTAATAATATCATAATATCAATTTTATAATGTATAAACCTTTATCTCCAACTTAGAAAATTTCAAACTTGGCTAAATGAGCAGCAGCACTGCTGGAGTAGTATGACAAGTCTTTTTGATTACAAGAACAAGAATGCAATTTCTGGGGCATTCTGTATTCAAAACAAGATAGTTGCTCACTGCAGATGACCTAAACAAAAATGAGCAGTACTGGTCCTTCGTCCCTGTGGAAAAAGAAATTTGGGTCATTTGTCCAACACATCATTTGTGTCCTGGTGTAAAGCAGCCTAAAAAGTTATTCTCTCATTTTACATCCTGACCACTAAAATACAAATACAGAACATGAACAGTTCTTCTGACTCTCAGTTCTCAAGGGCACAAAGCAGTATATTCTACAGGTATCAGTGTCTAGGGCAACGGGTCAGTGTTCGTAGTTACATTTTCTAATACACACCTTAGAGTCAGATACAAATACAAACGACCCCATTTCAAGTGTATGGTGAGTACTGACCTATAGCTTTAATAAACCCCTTCAAGACAAAATGTAGTATTTCTGGAATTTAAAAACATTCTGAAAAAAAGTTCTTCTGAGGTTGTAACCTCAGAAGACATATTAAATCAAATATTCCTGTGCAGTGCTACAAGCTGTGTAAAATGAAAACTCAATGGCGAGATTTTCTCAATTCCTAGAAGCGTTGCAAAATGGTGGTGTAAATCCTTATGGAAAATACTGAAGGAACAGTTTGTTTACAAAAGGAAAAAAGAGTTTTCATCCGGCCCTAGATGAGCAGCTTGGAGCTTGCCAAGGCAAACACAAATGTCCAAGCTCACCAGTCAGGGTCAAGGATGTGGAAAATAAATACAGAAAACAAAAATCTTTAAATAGAGTTTATGGTATGATTCAAACTGGCAAATAGCAAGATATCCAAAATTCAGACTGATAGTCCAGCTTTGTCTAGCACACTCTAAGTCTTGAAAACCCATAGATTGTAACCCTTGCAAGCACACCTCTCTGTCAAAGCAGCACAGATAAATACTTTTTAAAATACACCATGAGGTGATTCAAAGGTACAAGTGAAAGTAACCAACTGACAGCCCTAAAATCCTCTTCTTTATCTACTCAACAGACAAAGTGGGAGTGCAGCCAGCTTCTCTGCTCTGTGCTTTCCCACCAGCCACTGGGGTCTGAACAGGGGGGGTGAGAAGGCGAGGACACTCACTGGCTTGTTTGGCTTCTACAAAGAAAGGCTGGTAGGGGTGCCAGCTTCCCATGAGTCATTTTGTGAGATGAAAATCCTTCCACCTAGGAACTGTCTACCTCTTCTATAACTCCTGTAAGCTCAGAAGCCTTTTTGTTTTACATGTCTAATGTGTGAAGAAAGGTCTAATTGCGATAATACACCCTACACCACCACTGGCAGCTCCAGCAATGCTTTAATTTCTTGTTGAAGCTAAAGGGAAGAAAGCAGTTCCCTGCACTTGGCCTTAATGGTCCAGGACAGACAATTCACAGAGAGCCTCGAGGAACTTGAAGAGAACTCTCCCAGCACCTCGGGCAGTCTGCAGAAGCATCTGCTAGGTTATTTAGGAAATACAGTGCTTTTAATGAGAGGATGAAAGAGAAAAGAATTATAACTACATTCTCTCCTACATAAAGCACAGCTCTTTTCTAGAAGGCTTTTAACAAAAGAATATTTGTAAAAAGACCAAGGTCCACAGGTATGTAGCCACTATGCAAACATCCTGGATTGAGAAGAATTATTTTTAGACATTTGAAAGGAATGCTACTATTTACTTCCAGGAGAACAGAGAGTTTTATAAGGCAGTTTACACTTCATAGAATCATAGAAAGTTAAGGGTTGGAAGGGACCTCTAGAGTCCTCATTGAGTCCAACTCCCCTGCCAAAAACAGGATCACTCAGGGCATGTTGCACGGGACAGATCCAGACAGGTTTTAAAAGATTCTAGAGAGGGAGACTCCACAACCTCTCTGGGCAGCCTGTTCCACGGCGCTGTCACCTCACAGTGAAGAAGTTTCTCCTCAGGTCGAGGTGGAACCTTCTATGCTCCAGTTTATACCTGTTGTTTCTTGTCTATTGCTGGGCAGGCACTATAGAGAAGAGGTTGGCTCCTTCTATTTGACACCCACCCTTCAGGTATGTGTACACATTAGTAAGGTCTCCTCTCAAGATTTAACAGCCCCAGTTCCCTCAGTCTTTCTTCATAGGGTAGATGTTGAGTCCCTTAATCATACTTGTAGCTCTCTGCTGGACTCTTCTCAGTAGGTCCCTGTCTCTTTTGGGGAGCCCAAACCTGGACACAGTATTCCAGGTGTGCTCTCACTAGGGCAGAGAGGGGGAGGAGAACCTCCCTACATCTGCTGGACACAGTTTTCTTAACGTGGACCAGGATGCCATTGGCCTGTCTGACCCCAAGGGCCCATTGCTGTCCCATGGAGAACTTGCTCTCCACTAGGACTCCAAAGTCCTTCTTCGTGGTGCTGCTTCCCAGCAGGGCAACCTCTAACCTGTGCTGGTGCTTGGTGTTCTTCCTCCGCAGATGCAGGACTCTACACTTGTCCTTACTGAACCTCATGAGGTTCACCTTCACCCAGCTCTCCATCCTGTCCAGGTCACGCTGGATGGCAGCACAGCTCTGGTGTGTCAGCTGCCCCTCCCAGTTTTCTATCATCAGCAAACACTCTACCCCCAATGTCAAGGTCATTGATTAAGATACTGAACAAAACTGGACCCAGTACTGATCCCTGGGAAATACCACCAGCCACAGGCCTCCAGCTTGACTCTGTGCTGCTGATCACAACCCCAGCTTCATCAGACTATCAGAGCAGTCACAAGCAGAGAGTCACAGAAAGTTCTGAGTTGGAAGGGATCTTAAGGGTCACCTAGTTCCAGCCCCCCTGTCATGGGCACAAACACCTCCTGCAGGTCACTCAAAGCCCTGTTCAACCTGGCCTTGAACTCAGCCAGGGAATGGGCATCACACTGTGTGTTGAATCCTGCTAAGGTTTATAAAGAACAAAGTAGTAGTACTTTCAGAAATTACATGCAGAAGGGAGAGGAGAACATGAAACAAAAGGGATACATTCAGTGCAAATGTTAACATTAGCCTAAAGAAAACAATCCACATGGTATTGTGCAAAGGAAGCTGTGTTCAATGACAATACCAGCAGCTAAATTACAATACATCATAAGCTCTTAGGTAAGAGCAATACCCATTTTCATGAAAGACATTTAAACTATAGTGACTAGGAACATGCAAACTTTGGATGTTACTTTAAAACAGCAAAACTTTTAAGAGAAGAAATCACAAAATACAGAAAGCCATGAAGGGCAATGTCTTAAATGACTGTTACGACATGAAGCTGATATCCAAACCGAGCTATGAATCTGGATTTTGCTTTCACTTCTCTTCTGTCCTGCAGCACACCTGGGTGAGTCAAACCAAAACAGAGCTACGGGCAATGACAAGAGAAGTAATAAAATAGGAAGATAATAAACCATCTGTCAAACCCAACCCAGTCTGAACAAATCTGGGCAGATTACCTGAATGCACCTGTTTCTTCAAATACATGCTTTTATAGTCCAAATTCTTTGTAGAGATAAATTTCTGATGCAAATTTCAGGATAAACGAAAAATCTCACACTTGTTTTCTTGAAATTACATCTATTATATTCTTACACAATAGGAAGAATAGGGGGGAGAAAAATCCCTTTGTATTAGTGTTCATTGATTCACAGTTCCAGATTGCACATTCAATAGACCCTATTTTTTCAGTTTTGCTTTTTCCTTCACACAACAGTAACACCTGGTACCTGAAATTTAACTTCTACAACAAAGGTTTCAAGAATGGTGCTCACCAGACTGAAGTAGGTAGTGGCTTTGCATCTTAGAATTTATGTAATTCAAATAGATAACTACTGTTTGTCCTATAAATAAACTTGCAAAAATATAAATGTACCCTTTGGACTTTCTTAAGTTTCTTGACAGCATGGATCCATCAGGATTTACCCCCAAAATGGCTGCCTCATTAAGAGAGACAAAAACAACCAACCAACCAACCCACACAGTACTATTTTCTACAAACACTTAAATAAATTTACCTACACATGTATCAAACACTTGGCTTAGAAAAACTTGCAATAGTTTTATGATGTAAAGAACAGTATTTACTATGCTATCAATGCTCCAAATATGGTGATGAGTAATTACAGGGTAAAATCATAGAAGGACTGAAAGTCAGATATTGCATACATCAAACAGCACAGCCAAAGTATCACATGAAAAATTAGAATCATAGGATCATAGAATTGTTTAGGTTGTAAGAGACCTTCAAGATCATCAAATCCATGCATTAACCCAGCACTGTCAGATCACCACTAAAACATGCCCCTTAGCACCACATCTCCACAGCTTTGAAACCCCTCCGTGAATGGGGACTCCCTCAATGGGCAGCCTCTTTCAGGCCCTGACAACCCTTCTGGGGAAGAAATTGTTATTCTCATAACCAAACTAAATCTCTTCTGGCGCATCTTGAAGCCATTTCCTCTTGTCCTATTGTTTGTTCCCTGGGAGAAAAGACCAACCCCCACCTGGCTCCAACCTCCTTTCAGGGAGCTGTTAAGACCTAGAAGGTGTCCCCTGAGCCTTTTCTCCAGGCTGAACAACCCCAGGTCCCTCAGCTGTTTCTCACAACACTTGTGCTCTAGACCCTCCCCAGCTTTCCTGCCCTTCTCTGGGCATGCTCCAGCTCCTCAGTGCCCTTCTTGGAATGAGGGGACCAAAACTGAACCCAATACTAGAGGTGTGGCCTTGCCAGTGTTGAGTACAGGGGATAATTGCTTTCCTAGTCCTGCTGGCCACACTAGTGCTGATACAGGCTGGGATGCTGGCAGCCTTCTTGATCAGCTGGGCACACACTGGCTCATGCTGAGGTAGCTGTCGATCAACACCTCCAAGTTCTTTTCCACCCAGCAGCTTTCTCATACAGCTTCCAGATCAATTAAGGCTTATCATATCTTAGCCTTTGATTTAGAAATGCACACTTACTCAGGAAATCTAAAAAAATGTAAAAGGAATACAAGCATGCATTTAAATTTAAAGCAACTAAACTAATAGCTGTAGAATGTAAGGTTTTTCATAGATATTATGTTTTTGTTCTATTCTCTACCAGAGAGACAACATATCAGAACTTCTGGCAGTTTAAATTAATTTACAAAATCTGTGTAGTATGTGTACTCATACTAGAAATGATCTTGCCATAGCAGGTGGCATCAACATGCCCTGTGTAATTTCTTTAGTATTCTTAGACCACCAGCTGCACCTTTCAAGAACAGCAACAGAAACTGCAACTTGGAATTAATTTAGTGACTGCAAGTTCAAACATGCAACTTTTCAAACTTCACGTTACAGACTGAGAGATAATTACGAAGTTCATCACCCTCCTTTCATCTTGGATACTTGATGCACAGTAAGCATCTACCCCTCATTTTAACAGAAACCCAAAACACTTGAAGCATTTTGCATATTCAGCAATTTCTTCCCCATCCCCCTTTCCCAAAGGAAAAAAACAAACAAACAACAAAAAAAATAAACCCACAAAAAAACAGAAATTAACAACCAAAAAGAACAGTATTTTACACCAACTTGAGCATTTAGCTTAGTTTAGAACTTCTACCTAGGTGCATGTCAGAGCCTGCACAGTGCACTCTATGGTAAAGTATTTTCTTTGCTCTCTTAAGAAGCCACGGGAATGCAGGTGAACAAGGATCCACTCTTGCTCCGAGTGGCAAGAGCTTATCCTATAACAATTGCAGTGGTTGCCCACAACAACTGTTCATCCAGTCCACACCTTACTGCTCTGCTACAACAGATTCCAATTTCTGCAGCAGGATATAGCTATATCTTTTTTTTAGAAGTGGCTGGTAACTGTCCATAACCAAACTATAGCTAAAATCAGGCTTGGCTATAATCTGAAGAATGAACTACCAGACACTTGTTACTTCATTTGACACAGATTACAAAGTTAAACACACACAAAAAGAAACTCACCTTAAAACAAAAAATGACAGCTGAGGATTATAAAAACTGCATGTCTTTCTTCAAGCTGCTTTATTTAAGTAGCAGGTAGACAAAAACAAATAACGGATTATTTTTCCAGATCCCTGCACTCAGTGGTCATACCTTAGCTAGTTGATATAGCTGACAAATTCCTGGCATTTCCAGTACTTCCACAGTTATTTTTTTCTGTCTTCACCTTCATAGCCTTTCCTGTCCGCAATGATTCACTATCTTGCAATAAAGTCTATCAATTTACTTTTTTTTTCAGCAATGCTCTCTCTGACTGATGCTTGTTTTCCCTTCATAGCCTTTCCAAACTTCTGTATTTTCAGCCCATAGCAACAGTTTAAAAGGCCAAGATTATAAGGCATTCTCAGCCAACAGCAATCTGTATTTTCAGTTTCTCTTGTATGCCATTCTCCTGGATACCTGTATAATACTGCCCATGAGGGCTTTCTACTTTGACTAACCTTCCTGCATTTGAGCTATTACTGTGACCCTGGGTCAATGCACAAACTGAGCAACCTCCTCAGCACATGGGCTTAGTCGGCTACTGCACTTCAAACCAGTCCATTTTCTAAATATCTTGTAGAACTGGCATCTGAAGATTCCAAATACTCTGGAAGATTATTTTAGAACAAAAAGAAAAAGAAAACAGCACACAAAGTACTAGGTTACAGTATGAACTTCTAGCTAGAAAGCTTTTTCAGCATCACAGAATCACAGAATGTTAGGGGTTGGAAGGGACCTAGAAGATCATCTAGTCCAACACATCCTCTACATTCCAAACAGATACACCAATAATAGCACTGAAAAGTAATTAGTCCCTTCTGGTTTTATAGCAGTTTTCCTAGTTATTCATCATAATGTTATATGAAAACATAAAAAGGATTTTTTTTAAAAATATGACTAACAGCTAATGAAACAATACAAAAAAATAAATAAATAAAAATGCATAGAAGTGTTTGGGGGGTTTTGTGTAAGTTTGCCTCAGATCCACTTCCTTCCATTGTTTATTTTATTATGAGGAAAAAAGCCAAGCAGAGAGTAAGCAAACACAAAACCAATTTCTCTCCCCATCTAAAAGTGCTTTGGAGCTGAAAAGGCCTTTTTTTAGGGCATTTGTGGGAATGATGTATACTTAAGAGGATAGTTTTTGTTATTAAGACCCCAGACTCTTCAAAACTGAAAGCAAACAAGTGTAAAAACAATCACTCCCCAACCCCCCACACCAAGGCGGTTTGATAATTGCTGTTTTTGTATTTTGTCATGGATCTTAAACTTCATTTTACTATCAGCAAAAGGCAACTCTTCAAACAAAATGTTTGTTTGAATGAAGACACAATTAATACAGTGTCACAGTAATGATTAGATCTGACATGAACTCTTCAACTGAAACGAAAATGAAAACATTATAGTGTTTAAAATCTACACTGAAATTCTATCTTCCTCCTTTGATATGCCCAGATTTTACATTAAAAATAAAAATATATGTCACTCTATACTGATTACATTTCTAAATCCTGCCAAAAAAACCACAAAATAGATGTAAGGGTGTGAAATACAGGTCATCTTTGTCAGATTACGCTGTGCCCACCACATATCAATAAATACACTATTATTACCATCCTCAGCATGGTCCTTTATGGCATTTGCACATGGTTGACAAAGCAACACTCTCTTGGATAGGATCAGATGACTCATCTGCTTTCAATCTTTTCAACAGCTTAAAGACCCTGAGTTATAAAGGTACACTTCTATTCCCCTGATAAACCAGATAACCCTTATATTCAAAAGAAATTCAACTGTATGTATAGCTGGAGAAAAAATCATTATTTTAAGTATTTCTTAAATCAATAATATGGATCCTTGTCAGCTCAATTCCCATTATCAGAAAATAGTTTTTGGCAGAAAAAAAAAGTAACATTTCCTACATGCAGCTATGTCATCTTATGCACGTTTTGTACGTAACTTTAGTATAAACTTATTTCTTCTAGTGCACTGTAACACAGAAGTAACAGAAAACTTGAAAAGCTATCAACATCTGAATTTTTTAAAATTTTGATTTATCCAGTGACCTTATCAACTCATCATTGCTTCCATGGAGATAGTGTATACATGATATGACTATCTTGTGGAGGAGGTATTCAAGAAGTTATGGAAAACTTTCTCCTCTTACGCAGCAAGAATACTTTTCATATAGTGAGAAACTAAAATAATTGCTATAAGCACCAGGGGAAACAAAAGTAATAAAGGAATATGGTTCCCAGTATTTTAATGCATAAATGATGCTGCAATAATCAGATGTATTTCATGTTATATAAATAAAAAACTTAAGAGATGATAAATGCATCTGTTTCCCCCATGACTATTATTAAAAACCTAGATGTTGCTTCTCCCATTATGTTTATCAAATAGAATAAAAATAAATATAACCCAGGAATTTGGTATAAAGCATTGGTATAAAAGCACAACTACAACAATATTTAGATATTAATGGTAAATATATTCTCCAAACATAACCAGCAGATCAGCTTTATGGTTTAGTTCACTAAACCCCTGTTGTTTCAAAAGGTCAGAAAATAAACAGGACAAAGCCCAAGGTGTCTCGGCACTGACAGACCTCTCCAAGCACATTGTCACTCTCACAGAGTATTTGCCATGGCCATACATGACACAATTTTCCACATAACAGAAGAAGCCTCAGGTTCACTTAACCTACGTAGTGACTCAGGAAACAGTTCTGAAACTACATTCAACCCAGAATCAGCCAAAAACTTGTACAAGTGTCAAATTTATTTTTATAACCCTCCATTAATACGGAAACAACTGAACAAACAAGGATTTTGATGATACTGTGCAGAGACTTTGTGCTTGGAGGGTCTTGCCTGACCCATGGGATTCTGCAACCCTTTTCATAATGTCTTTTGATTTTGACCACAACATTTCAACATCTGTTGGACTAACAGATCGTTTGCAAATACTTTTATTTCTCCTAGCTATCAAATCTGCTTATTTAATTCTCTCATTGTCCCTTTCTTTATCTGTCCTGCGAGACCTGCTTTAACAAAGTGGATCCCCACTTGCTCTTTTGTTGGTTTATTCATTCCCAGAATACAGTAAAGAAGTGATGGTTTCACACCCATCACCTGCCTGTAAGTGAGTCTTATTTCAGTCTGATGGCACAAAGCTGTTGAAAGATGGCATTGCCCATGGCAAATTATTTGTTCCAGAAATGATCTGATTGCTGAAGCACCTCTTTTGTGAGGCCAGGCTAAGAGAGAAGGGGTTGTTTGGGAGAAGAGAAGGCTCTGGGAAGACCTTATTGTGGCCTTCCAGCACTTCAAGAGGTCTATAAGATGACAGACATTTTAACAGGGCCAGTTATGACATGACAAGGGGTGATGGTTTCAAACTAAAAGAGAGGAGATTCAGGTTAGAGAGAAGGACAATTTTTTTCTTCTGCTGAGAGTGGTGAAACACTGGCCCAGGTTGCCCATAGAGGTGGTAGATGCCCCATCCTTGGAAACATGCCACAGGAGGTTGGATTGGTTATCTGAGCAACCTCCTCTAGTTGCAGGGGGGCTGGACTAGCTGTCCTTTAAAGGTTCCTTTCAACCCAAACTATTCTAAGATTCTATAATTCCTTTGAGAGCAGCAAATTTTTCAGCAATTCAAAATCAAACCCACTCTGTTGCACTTTATTATTTGTAACCTAGTATCCTGAAAAAGAAAATAAATAAATGCAGCCTCTCTAATGCGATCTACCAGTACAAACTAACTTTTTAATTACAAATATATTTAGTCCAATCTAACTTAGTAAAGCACTGTTACCGTAGAATCATTCTGGTTGGAAGAGACCTTATCCCAGCACTGCCAGGTCACCACTAAACTACGTCCCTCAGCACTACATCTCCACAGCTTTGAAACTCCTCCAGGGATGGGGACTTCACCACTGCCCTGGGCAGCCTGGGCCGGGCCTTGGCAACCCTTGTGGGGAAGACGTTTTTCCTCATGTCCAACCTAAACATTCCCATGTTCAACTTGAGGCCATTTCCTCTTCTCCTATCACTTGTTCCTTCAGAGAAGAGACTGACCCCACCTTCACCCTAATTTCAGCATTTCTATAGCATCACAGAATCAGGGCGTATGCAGCAGGTCACCATACAGAGAACATGGCAGATGTGCAACAGCAAAAGCTTCCAATTGCTTACAAGCCAAACAGCTTGTTTTGGCTCAGAATGTTTTTCCCCCCCTTCCCTCTTTAGATGGAACCTCCTGGGTTCCAATTTGTGTCCACTGCCCCTTGTCCTGTTCCTGGGCAACACTAAAATGAGACTGACCCCATCATGAGGATTCATAGCCACCTTCTAGTACCTGAAGGGGCCTACAGAAAGGCCGGAGAGGGGCTGTTCACAAGGGCCTGTAGTGAAAGGACAAGGGTAATGGGTTTAAATAACAGAAAAGTAGATTTAGACTGGATATCAGGAAAAAGTACTTTACCTTGAGGGTGGTGGATCAGTGGAATAGGCTCCCCAGGGAGGTAGTTGGGGCACTATCTCTGGAGATATTCCAGGTGAGGTTGGACAAGGCTCTGAGCAGCCTGGTCTAGTTGAGCGTGTCCCTGCTCACTGCAGGGGGGCTGGACTAGATGACCTTTGAGGCCCATTCCGGCCCTAAACATTCTATGATTCTATGATTTTACTCCATTTATAAAGTTCTTCAGTTCCTTACAGAAATTAAAAGTAATGGGTGATTATAGATACTGCACAGGGGAAAACTTGATATAAACCAAAACACTAAGGGTACTCTATAAATAATTGAAACATTAAGCTATTGTTTGCAGCTCCTCTTTTTAAACTGGAAAAAAGAAGCACTCTAATATAATGTTACAATAAATTAACATTATAAATTTAAATTTTAATGGGTCTAAATTTGAGAACCATCAAGATTATGTTAAACAGCTACAATGTGGGACTTGGGCAGGCAAATGATTTTATCCAAAATAAACACCTTACAAAAACTATTTTTATCATTTCTTTACTTTGGCAACCTATGGTCCTGCTCCCTAAATATGGATCTTCTCCTATATAAGCTGGTACACCTTTGCCACACAATGCTCACTGACAAGCTGCAAACTGTCTTGTAAGTCCATGCATAATCATCTAATTCTTAACCATTCTGACTTACATTAAATTTTAGTAACTTTTTTTGTCTCAGTGGAATATCCTTACAAAATGCCAGTGTTGCATTCACGTATTGTGTAATGCTGACAACTTAAAAAAAATTAAAATCCCCAAACAAAAACATCAAACCACCCCATAAAAACCATCTAACACCAAGAATGTTTTTCCCAGGAGTATCACTTTTACAAAGCAGCCTCACTGGGAGCTCAGAAAAGTGATACAATTTTGTATTTTCTGTAAAGCTGACCACATCACTTGGATTAACCTTTTGAATGCCTGTTACTTTATCACAAAATTTACTGAAAAGCTCTTATCTTATTCTAATATTTCTCTTGCAGTGTGATAAACAAATGCATTACTATTCTATTGAAATAGTTATTTCTCCTCATAATGGTATATATCAAAAAAATAATTCTGTTTAACTAAAAACTGATGTTGGTTTTGACTCCTTCCATGACAGAGATTGATGTTTTCTCCAGTTTATTTTTTATTATGGGTAACAGATAATATTTAAGGAGCTGAATCTGAATTAGAGTAGTATCATAATCAGGTTGTGGTCTAAAACACTACGAAAATAACAACATTAGAGGCAAGGACTTTCAAAACACAGCAATGATGCTTCATTTCTTCATCACTGGAACCAGGGACATGATAGCTCAGCCCCATCATTCCTGCACTTCTCAGCATGTACCATGGTGAAGTTCCATTTTTCCAGCTTAAAAACCTAGGTTTCAAACTTTAAACCAAAGACTGTCTAATTATTTAATACAGAACAAATAATATATATTTTTTGTAATACATGCTTTATGATTCTTCTTTTGAAAGTCACAGAACCTTTTTCTAGTTCAAAAGGTTTCTGGAAGACTGATCTGCATAGTCTGATGTAGTAATTTCCTGATAATTTTATATCTATATATTGTTGCTCTGGGTAATTTTGGTGGTGTAAGGAAGTACCTCATCAGCTCAATTAAAATTTCAACAAAAAAGTTCCATAATTATGATACTGAGGAATTAAAATTCTGAAATATTTCTGAAACAATATTGAGGAATTAAATAACAAACACCCCCCCCCCCCAAAAAAACCAAAAAAACAAAAAACAACAACAAAAGACAAAAAATTTGTTCCAAACACTTAAACAAACAACAAAGAAAAGCAAGATAACACAAACCATCCTGAGAGATA
>JANHGL010021740.1:52064-74415 GCA_024611195.1 Ceyx melanurus | reverse complement strand
TATATTATATTGTAATATAAGTGAAGCACCCTTATTACATTTGGAGGATTATTTTTCAAAAAAGCTTCTAAATTAGATACAAGTGTCCAGATGTGGAATTTCATCAGTTCTAAAACCCAACTTGTTCCTAAGTATTCTATGAAAAGTTCTCTCAGAATGAAGACCCTCTGTTTTCATTGATAAATTATAAAGCAAAATTCTTGATGTTTCCCCACATTCTTGTTGAACAGATGACAAAAAAGACTATGGCTCTGTAAAATTACAATTGTTTATGGCTAAAGCTCTTTCTTTCACAACAGCAGAATCATTTCTGTTCAGCTTCACACAATTGAAGCCTGTATCTCTCCTAATCAGAGCTGTGCTGCAAAGTGCCCCTTTTCTTTAAGTTGACCTTGATCTTAATTAGAAACCAGGTTTCAATACCCATTCAACGATGTGACTTCCCTATAAACAATACCATTACAAATACTATAGTAAATGAAACAATGGGCAGGTATAATCTTAAGCTTTTTTATTACAAGGAAAAATGCAGTTAAAACAAACACTTATGAGGTAGTTTCATTTAGTTAAGACTAACAACACCAACACATAAAGACACACTCTCAATTTAAGATTATATTCTTTTTTGTCCTCAGAGGGAAATCTTTAAAAGTCAAATGACATTGTATTTTTTTTCCCCTCCACATTAAAACAACCTGCACACAGTAAAGAATTATTCCCCTATTGCTGAATATTTTTTCTATATAAGACCACTAAGACAGCATAAAAGCATAAATAATTCCAAAGACCAGCACCTACTGAGCCTTTTCAAAGAAGGCTTTATCTCTTAATTTTCAAAACACCTGATATAACAGAGGCTTGAATTTCTATGTGCAAATTTATTCTAATATGCTAGATTTTGTCCAGCATCATATATAACTCAGGGGGTTGTATTTGCGTGCAGCCAGAGAAGTATCTCTGCAGCTGTCTGGATGCACAATGAACCCCCCTGCCTCCAAAAAATAATTCCATCTTTATCTCACATTCCCAAGGACCACACTGACTCAGCTACAGTCCTGATTCATGGGTAGTTAGCCCATTAACTAAAAAGCCCAAGCAAACAGAAGAAGTCCTGACCACATCCTGGCAGTCCAGAATTGCATGTCATAGAATCATGGAATGTCAGGGGTTGGAAGGGACCTAGAAAGATCATCTAGTCCAACCACCCTGTGAGAGCAGGATCACCTAGACCAAGTCACCCAGGAACGCATCCAGGCAGGTTTTGAATGTCTCCAGAGAAGGAGACTCAGAGGGGAGGAGGGGGGGAATTCTTGGGTTCATATTTGCTTGGATACTTGTTGAACACCATGGCATCTCCAGGAACACTAACCAGATACATAAATGAAAATTTGTCATAACTTCATTGCAAGCCTTGCAAGGAAGTTTACTTTCTAGTTGTGTGTCCCTAAGTGGTTGACTTTTTTTAAAAAAAATTGCTTTCTTATGATTCTTATGCACCCATGGAAACAGACAAGCAAGAGCTATTGGTTTGTTGAAGAGCTGGAAGACAGCTGTGAAGACAAGCCAAATCCCTCCTCTTTTCTGTCTTATTCAAATGTTTGATGAATTGTAACACTCAAAAAATTTTATGTCCCTTCTATCAACTAATCACTCAGAGGACAAGTTAACCTGCTCCTTTCAGGTTTGGTTTATTTGCCTAACATCTCTAACGACTCACAGTACATTGTTTAAATTATGATAGAACACTACACAAACATGGAGACCTATTAGTTTGGTTGAAGCATTAAAAACAAAACCTCCCTTCAAATAATAGCAGTGAGAAATGCAAGATGCAGGTCCAAATATTAGCATAGTTCAGGAGCTAAGTGCATACAAAAGCCAGTGTCCAAACGTTCACTTTGTGTTATTTTTATCTCACAATTCAAATATAGGAAGATGGGTATTTTAACACATAGTAAAGAAACTTGACCATTGAACCTAGAAAAATAGATTTAAGCCACTTCTAATACCACTTTTATATTTTGATCCTTTAACTCTCTTCCGTAGCAACAAACCAAAACAAAGCATAAATAACAAAGTTAATTTACAACCAAATCTTTACTACTGAAGTTTCTTGTTTTCTCTACCAATCAGCTAAACATGACAGAGCTACATGAAAACCATATTTAGTCAGTGGCCATAGTAGTCAAACAGGGGTCTCATTTGCTGAACACACATTTTAAAACAACATTATTTCTTCTATCTGTGAAGAGGGGAATGTGAGAACACTATGAAACCAATTACCCCCGAGACATGACAGCTGATGAATTGCCAAGTGTAACACAATGTAATTAAGAATCAAATTTTGTAATACCTGCATACTTGTTTATTATAAAGTTTGAATTTCTCTTATTTTCCCAAGAGAAGTTACCATGGATGGCTGGGGAAAGTCTATTATACATGCAAGAGCTTTCAAGAACTCAATATGTGTATTTCTGTCAAACTCAATGACATTAATTATGAACTCATATATAACCCAAAGATGTTGACTGGCATTGAGTAACTACTTCTAGGAGTTTAAGATCTCGGCAAAGATCACTGCATGTGAAAATTCTGATAGATATTGAGAAATACCCCAGAGGCTTCACTTCTCAAATTAATCCTTCATCTCAAAAAATACACAATAGTACTGTGAGCAAAATATAAATGGTTCAGATGTAATCTCTTCTAATTGCCTCTCCATTTCAGCAAAGCTAACCATATGGAACTGTGCTTTGTAAAGAAGCTGGCAAGTAAGGTATATCGCTTTAAATTATTAAAGACACAGTCCTTGATAAGGGACAATAACTGCACACTAAATACACAAACTGTAATTTGTGACATAAAAGAGGAATATCACTAAAAACTGTTCCATTCTAGTTTAAGCATTTCAAAGTTAATGTAAATACCTAAATTAAATATAAAATAACCAGGACTGTGGAAACCTTGTTTGGACTACAGAAAGAACTGCAGCAACAAATTAGCTTTACAGTTGCAGTCATGAGATGACCATGCCTAAAAACCTGCATTTATTACCAATGCACCCAAACAGTAAAGCTTGAATGAATATTCTCAGATAGCCACAATCCCTCAAAATCTCTGTAAGAGAATAGGGCTTGTGGTAGAAGGCTTTGTGTGACTTTCCAAAGCCACAAAATATCTGCAGAGGAGTGACCTTAACATAACTGGATTAGCAACAAGATCCTGCACGTTAGTATGAAAACATTCCTATTATTTGCTAAAATTCCAAATTGACAGATACATTTCAGAACTAAAATGAACCAAAATATCATTTACTTTGCCATGAATATTTTGTTATGTTACTGAGTGTATCAAGTACATATGCATTTTGTAATCTGGTACAGGAAACAAAGCAATGATGAAATAGACAGTAAGCAAGCTCATTGGAAATACACATCTTTTTGCTGGGCTAGAGAAATGAACAGGAATGCCTGCCCAGTGGAGAATAAGCAGTTTCAATGTCAGAAGCTTGCAACTAGAACTGTCACAAAGGAAATAAAAAACATTCGATTTTGCCTTTTTTTTTTTTTTTTTTTAAACTAGGTTTTGCTTTCTTTCTAGCCTGCCCTTTTCCCTCTGCAATTATCATGTTATCTGGTAACATTAAAGATGTAAATCACCTCGAGTGTCTTAATTATTCTGCAAAAGGAGACAGGCAAATACACAATTAATATATTTTTAACTGTATCCTCTACTTGGTACATGCATTATTAAAATTACTTGTAACACAAAAATCCACCCAAAGACAGGGCATAAAGAATACTGATGTAGCCTTAAAGAAAATGAGCAGAGGGGAATGAACCACAGTGCAGTTGGAGATAAACCAGTGGCAAGGTCAACAGTACGTTATACCCATATCTGCTATAACATATATCAACTGAGAATGTCTCTGGGTGGCAGATAAATACTCTGGGGACACATATGACTTAGTTCAGATTGTAAGCAGCATAACAGGAAAATAATAATGAATTTTCAGATGTGGGATCATATTTATAATAAGGTTCAAAAAGATGAAAACTCATTACCTCAGTGAAGTTTACATGTATGCCTATTAATCACACTTGTTTACTAGCCAAGACAAGAAAAACATTTTATTATTTAAATCATCTACTGAAGAAAAGCTGAGAGGTATAAAATGACAGAAAACAAGAGTGAATAATACAGAATGATCACTGAAATGCAAGGATGATTAAGGGACTGGAACACATGTCTTACGAGGAAAGGCTGAGAGACCTGGG
This sequence comes from Ceyx melanurus, assembly GCA_024611195.1. NCBI lineage: Eukaryota > Metazoa > Chordata > Aves > Coraciiformes > Alcedinidae > Ceyx > Ceyx melanurus. The sequence goes on along the minus strand of JANHGL010021740.1, from coordinate 70,138 downwards.
GCTCTGGAGAAGACTGAGAGGGGATTTAATAAAAGTTTATAAATATATGCGGGCTGAGTGTCAGGAATAGGGGGCAGCCTCTTCTCACTTGTGCTCTGTGACAGGACAAAGGGAAATGGAAGGAAGCTGGAGCACAGGAAGTTCCACCTCAACATAAGAAGGAACTTCTTTGCTGTAAAGGTCACAGAGCACTCAGAACAGACTCCCCAGAGAGGTTGTGGAGTCTCCTTCTCTGGAGATTTTCAAGACCTGCCTGTATGTGTTCCTGTGGGACCAGTGCTAGATTAGAATGTAGTATATGGTCCTGCTCAGGCAGGGGTGTTGGACTCAAAGATTTCCATGGTCCCTTCCAACCCTGACATCCTGTGATCCTGTGAACAAGAATATGTACATATCAAAGATGTGCATCTATATACACCAAGAGTACAACATCCCACCAGCATGGCAAAGGATACTGGTTAAATAAATCACCTTATAAAAAATATCATTCAAGGAAAAGCAAAGGCACTGATTTAAAATGTTTCTTTTATGTTTTGCTTCATTGTCTAGAAGTAGTTCTAGGTAATAATCTGTGCACACAGAAACAGGAAAGAAGGATGGGAATGTTAACTAAATTTAATTTTTTACACAACTCACAAAAAGCATATAAAATAGATGTTAAAATTATAACACATTATAACTAGTTAAACAAGTATATATTAAGATGAGATAGATCTTCAGTGCATTTATATTTATGATTAACATTCAATTCTATCTCATAAGCTATAAATAATGGTCAGTAATAAATACAGCACTTAACATCAGCTATTTAGAGTTAAAACTGGAGTCAATTGAAGTCATGCTTGTTCAGTTACAAGAACTTGCATTAACTAAGTTTCTCAGCAAAGATGGATGGATGGAGCAAGAATTAATATAGTTTGGCAAGCTAAAGATTTTGTTTCTAAATTCATTGATTTTGCATGACCTTGTCAATTCAGCAGGCAAGGGTGATTCCCCCTGCCCCAAGTTCATTGTGTTGGTACCATGTGGTGGACTAGGAGGGTTCTGTGCAGAGCTATCAAGAAATTCAGCTTTGTTACCTCCTATCAGAACCAGATTTCTTTCCTCAACAGCAGCCTTTTTAACATATGTCTGTCAAGATACTTCCTTGACATTCTCTGAGATATTTTATAAGGTTTAACTCTAGGGAACATATATGGAGAAGAGGTTTTGGATTTTTGTATTTAATAATTTTGGCTTCATCACAAGTCTTGTTTCAGGAAGACTAGAATCCCACTCTGCCCTATACAGAAATAGAACATCTGCTCCAGACAACTTATCTAAGACACATAGACAAAAATTAGGAAGACAGAAGAAACAGAGGTAATTTGCCCAGTGTCCTAGTACAGACTGAAGCACTGAGGCCCACTATCTATGCTCTTTTCTCCTTGGAAAAAATGTAATTCACATGTCTTTACTAGACATTTTAATTACTGCCTTAAAGAAAAGGAATCTCTCTTTGTCCTCTACCCCTAATACCTCTTAAAAATACTGTGAAGTAAGGATTAGGAAGAAGGAGAGCAGAAATCTTGTCACCATCACTCTAAATATCCAAGGAGCACTAATTCTCAGTTTACAAGTATTAACGAAGGCTTGCCATAAGCCACAGTGAACTAGAGCCATGCCAAATATTCACTGAAAGAGAACTACCTGTAGCTAGTTTCCTCAAGGTTGTAACAGGCAATGCTCTGGATACTGACTATGTAGTCAAGTAAGCTATTTTCTTTCCTCAAAAGTAAATCCTTTCTGGGTCACACACAAGCACAGTCACTGTATGAAAACTACTGTGCAGTTCCAGTCGACAAATTTTAAATAAGAACCTTTTCGCTCTCTTCCATTAGAAGGAACTGATAAACATCTGGGCTTTGGAAATGACTTTGTAATTTTTGGATTTTGTACCAGCAAACTACTCTGACACACAGTGGTATACCATCACATGGTACTGTACTTATCCAAGAAAAACCTAGTGAAATGAAAATACTTCATTACCATGAACTCTTGTTTCTTAAAAGTTACATAATTACTGTGCAATCTCCTATAAGATCTTACTTATTTTAGCTTTAATTATTCACTTTAATGAAAGGATTATTTTATGAAATAAATCTTTTCACTTTAAAAAGAGACACAAGTCTTCTTTTCTTCGCTGTATATGTTTTGTTTACCACTTGCCAAGCTGTTATTTCATATATGTGAAAAGAAAACTGGACTGAATACATATGAAATAAACTATTGGCATGGGAAATGTGAGGGTTTGCCATTAAGAAGATTAGGTTCACAAGAAACGCCTTTTGCTGTCTCCAAAATCAACAAACATATTAAAAAAAAACCAACAACCCTCATAAAAAGAAGAGATTTGTATGAAAGGAGAAAGGATTTTTCAGGTAATTCCGAATTTCCAAGTTACATCAATTATCCTCCAAAGACTTGTACATTTCACTGGTATGTTCACTAGAGCACTTCAGTTCATTACACTGAGTCAAGGCAGAAAATTATGAAGTACTCTTCTTATTCAAGTCCATATTCCCCACTTGCTTAGCATGTCTGAAAACTGATTACATCATCACCAGACCATGATTAGATTTTGTGGAAAGAGCACTTAAATTCTGCAGTTTTCATTAAATTTTTTATCCATCTTGCTTAATCCATAGCCTACAATACAGTTTACTTTAGCTCACAAGAAGCATTGTATTTCCTTAATTTGAGAGATCAAGAGAATCAATCATTAAAAAGCAAAGTTCTGACGTACTATATGTATGATTCACTGCAAACTAATAGTTCATTTCTAGACAGGAATTGTTGCACACAGTTTTTGCATCTTTATTTAGTGTGTCAGCAGATAAGGCAGACACAAGTTAGGTGAAAAAAAACCCAAAGTATGGCAAAGCTGCTACATAACTTCCCTGTTATAAAGAAATATCTTGTAAAGTTTACTATAGTAATCACATACATAGTTTGGAATATCAATAAAGTACTGCTAAGATTCAGGTTAAATAACACCATCAACTATTTCATGCAATCCCTTGTCCTTAACAGTTCAACTATGCAGCTAAGAAAGTTTACATTTATTTCAACTCCACAATGGCTGAAGTACAAAACCAAATGAGATACACACCTATGAAATGCTTACTTTTAAAATCATATTAAAGCTAGTCATTTTCACAGAGATTTTTCAAAACTTTATAGGTGAAAAAAACAATGAAAGTGAAATTGAACTCCCTGACAAAACCCAAACAAGAGCAGAAACAAAACTTGGATAAGATTCAAAGATACCCAATTGCTCCTTTTCTGCTAGAAATGCACATTCCTTTCAAAACCCAAAACAAAAGTAAAAGATGTGAGAAGATTTATGACAAATGAAATTGTCCTTTTATCTCTGTCACAACCACAAATTTGGGTTCAAAAGTGGCTGTTAGGCAGAAAGTCACACTGCCACAACATAGCACAAAACACTGTCAGATCAGAATGCTTCAATGTCTTATTAGCAGAAATTGTTGCCTTTCAACTCTGTTTTTCCCTCCTCCTTAGTAACTCTTAGAAGATCCAAGCAGGTATAAACATGCTCTCTTTTAATTACAGAACTGGATTACTGTCGTAACCGATTCCCAGTTTCAGCAAATTATAATCAAGTTCCCATTGTACATAACAATCATTTAATGGCCAAAAAACCATAATAAAGAAAGCTTTAATGAAGAAAGCTGGTAACTTGCCAGAGTTTTGTGTCAGTGCACTCCAAAATAAAGAGTTACAATCTGTATTTAAGCTTAAGAGAAGCTTTTAATCCAGAAGGCCAGAATTAAACAAGGCAGTGCAGGGAAATTTTGATCAAAAGCTAATACAACATGAAAGTACCAAAATTCCCCCAGCACATCATTGCTAATTATTTCAAACAGAGGTTGCACGTTCATTATGTATTGTGAAGAACTTTGAGGAAAATACAACATGAACATTTTGCTTACTTTGTGGTAATTCATTTCACTAACTTTTGACAAAAGTGATGGATGGTTTATCAGTAAGAAATCTATTTTGCTGACATTTATTTAGGGTGATATTTGGACAGTTGCATAATAAAAATTTAAAGGAGCTTGCTAAATTAATTACAAATTATTTCTGATTAGTATCCACATAGTTTTAAGATACAGCTGAGTAAAGTCCAACTGCTGCAACAGAAACTTTAAAAAGTCCTAAGTGTCAGTATTGTATTATTAATATAGATGATATTCAAGTTTCAATTTGCTCTCCTCTCCTTTAATTCACTTGGAACTGCTGACATGCTAATTAGTAATCTTAGCTTTCCCCAAGTAATCTCCCAGTCAGCAGAGAGGATGTGAGATTTCCCATTTTGCATAAGCCCCACTATAAAGGAACTGCTCATCCTCACAGATGTGTCATTGGGTATATGAGAACAGGCCAATTGCTGAATGGCTTCTGACACCATCACAGTCCAGAAGTCAGATCAGGATCATCTGACATTAAGGGTATTGATTGCCAGTAAATTTAGTATTTCTAAATCCCTAAAATTATTCTTTAGCAACGTTTTTTAATAAAGCAATAGAGCAGTTAAGAGGTTTTCATTTTTAATGACCCACATTTTCTGCTTCTGTGAGCTTTATACAAACAACAGAGTGGAGAAGCACACAAAAAAAGATGATTTCTCAACTCCTCTATAATAAAAATTCTTACCTTTTGAAAAGTTTTTTTATGTTGATGAAATAAAACCCTGTAAAAATTATTAATGAATTTGAAATCGTGGAGTCCAGTCAAGCCTGAACATAAAACCAGCATCATTTTACTGTCTTAAAACCACCTAACAAGAACACATTTCATACACCTACTTATTAATTAAAAACTATTTATGAAAAGTACGTAAGAAAAAAAATCAGTTGAGAAAAAAAGATCAAAATTGCAAAACGTAAAGAGAAGTATAAAGACAGCAGCTGGCCTCTGCAACTGAGCTGTTCTGGCTCTCCTGTCAGAACCCATGGGAATCAATGCATCATACTTGGTCCTCTATTTGCACTGTCTAATTGGATCAGCACTGACTCATGCGTCAAAGCTCTACTCTCTCCACTGCTACAAGAGAATTCTTAGTGTAATTAAGTTAAAAATCACAAAATACCACACTGAAATAAACATCGAAGAACTAATTGTTATAAAGTGCTCATGAAAATGTTGCCCCCCCCCCCCCCCCATCAATGTATTGTTTAGTTGTGGAATGGTTGCAATTGTTTTTTAAGGGAGTCAGAAAAATTCCTCACACACCAGGAATCCATTCATGAGGGCAATGAATTTCCAGAGGATCTGATTTATTTATTTTTTAATATAACCCAGGCAAAATATTTTTGGATGCACATTTTTGAAAAAAATATATTTTAAACTCATAGTTTCATTCCTTAAAATGAGCACAGACTTGCCTACAAAGTAAACAATGAAAAATAAAAAATAAAATAAAATAGAACACAAGTCCTGTAACCTAAATACAATACCCATTGTCTGGACTTCCCTATTTCCATGAAGAACATCTGATTTTCATTTTGCCTTAGAACATTCTGCTAAAATTACTAATATAATGGGATTTAACTTAATTTAATTGCAAAATTTCAAGATTAACAACTTCAGCTATGATCCCATCAGTGTTCCATAGCATTCTAACTCTGGGAACAATTTGAATCTAAGGTTGAATCTGAGTTGAAGTAATTTCTCAGAGCAAACAGTAGTTCTCAGAAGAAAAGACCACATAAAACTAAGTTAAACTGGCAGTTTTTGTCACTGCTTTGCCAGGGAATACTTGGCTAGTGACTTGCTATCTTTGTAATTCCAAGAACTTACAGTATTTTTCTGTGAAGAGATCCTTCATTGCCAGAGATAAAAATGATACTTAAAATGTGCTGAAGTCAATGGTGAGAACAATAATTACAATCTTCTCTCTGGTGTTTCCATTCCTTCTCTACTCTGTTCAGTGTATAAAGAGGTAGAGGAAGATCTGAGGGTAACAGGGGAAGAGTCTGTAGGAGTTTGTAACAGAAGAGGATCCTCCTTTTTGGTGTGCACGCATGTATAGGGGTGAAAACCTATATGGGAATTGTTTTTAATGTCAACATGCTCCAGCTTGTAACTAAAGAACAAAATGTGCCCTAAGAGGCTGGCAACTGCTTTAAGACAAAAGACTCTGTAACTTCAATAAAACAGACTCAGTGCTTTCTCATGTGCTCCCCTCTTGTCATAGAATTCTGGTGAAATAGCAGCATTATTTAGGAGACTCACACAATATATAAAATGTAAAAAAGCTTCAATAAAATAGATAGAATGCCCTAATACAAACCTTTACAGAAAATGTATGTGCCAGAAAGAGATGGACAGACTCCCGTCTGAATGCAATACTAGTGAGGGCACACATTTATTTTTGACAATGCATATACAACATGAATAACTCCAAAACACAGAGGTTGCTCGGCATCTAAGGCAGCAAGTACTGTAACATGGATAGCCTTAATCCAGTATGTGAAGAGGGGCTACAAGAAAGCTAGAAAGGGACTTTTTACAAGGGATTGTAGTGATAGGATGAGGGGTAATGGCTTCAACCTGGAAGAGGGGTGATATAGATTAGAAATTAGGAAGATGTTCTTCATTCTGAGGGTGGTGAGACACTAGAATGGCTTGCCCAGGGAAGCTGTGGATTCTCCACCACTAAATGTGTTTAAGATCAGGTTGGAAGGGACTTTGAGCAACCTGGTCTAGTGCCACCTGCCTGTCACAGGAGGTTGGAACAAGATCGTATCTAAGGTCCCTTCCAACCCAAACCATTCTGTGATTCTATGATTATTTTTTGCTTAGGAAACCATGAAATTATGTTATATCAAATAACAGGACAAAGTAAGATAAGGGGGGAAAAAAAAGAAAAAAAAACCAGGAAAGCTTTTTCTGTATAAATGTTAGTGTTTAAAATGTAGCTTTTGATGTTGAATTGTCAAATCTAGGATTTAGCAACAATGTGTATTAGAACAATACTTCAGGCATAGGCTGTCCCACAGTGAGGAAGGCTGCTGACGAAGGGTAATGGACTGGGAGAATATTGCACCAAAATGACTGTTAAATTATACCTGATACTCTCCAGTCAAGACAAACAGGTACCAACAACTTCTTATTGCTCAATGGGAACACAACTATTGAAAGAAACATGTTTGTACAAGACGAAAGGGAAATCAAGCAAACTACTAAATTGACTTTAATAAGTAAAAAAGGATAAGCACTGAGGTAAGGCAATTGCCCTGTGCTCCCTCACATACAGAGTGACTAAAGAATACAACTGAAATATCAATGCACTACTTGAGCCTAATCTTAAGTACCAGTCTCTATAAAGAATAAATACACATATTTAGATACAAATCAAAATAAATTTAAATATAAACCAATGAACAGCTTCACAGGAACTACTAATGTAATTCATTTGTCAAAGTAGTTGTTGTAAATGAAAGCAGTTGCAAGCATAAATGGAAAAAAATGCCACATTACTTATCCAGATTATTGTGAAAGAAAAAAAATATGGAAGAAAAGTGCTAATGTTTTGGGTTTTTTTATACATTACGGTCTGTTTAGGGGAAGTACAAGAAAGAAACACTTATAAACAGCATTTTTCTAGGGCATTCTGATAGAAAACAAAGTCCATTATTGAAAAGTGATTTGTTTAGAAGCATTTGACTTACTACTACTATAAGAATAAGCTATAATGAAAATCTAGAACTGTTTATTCAGAGAGTTTACCATTAAATAACATTGTTTGTAAATTCATAAATGTGGAAGTGGAAAAGATTAACAGCTTTCCTTTCAACTCACACAGATGCACACTTAAAATAAAACATACAGACGATACAAAGTAGACGTTCAAAGCTAATGCCAAAAGGTATGACTCACCTGAATTATGGCTGACATAGTAGATGAGAGAAAAAAAGTTACAATACATTGAACAAAAAGTAAACTACAGATTGGACTGAAGTAAATAAACGAGACAGAGGAGTTTCATTGCTAACGTGATGATACATCTTGAAAACTAAAGCAATAATAAGAACATTTTAAAAAACCTAACAGGAACAGACAGTTTAAACAAAACTGTATTGGAATAAGAAGGGAGCATTTTATAGTACACTGGGAAAACACAATAGAAGGATAAGACATTTTGAGTGCTTAAAACATTTGTGGCCCATGAATGAAATAGTTCCATCTCCCAAAAACAACAACAAAATCATCACAGCAAAAGGGAAACCAGGAAAGCATTTAAGAGAAAATAATAGCAGCTTGTACAGCAACATCTGGGACTATGTAAATATAGGCATAAGGGAGAGAATAAGAGCTGTCGTCGTCCAAACAATTTTAAAAATACCTTTGGGTGGGAAACAGTGAGAAAAATTAGCAGAAAGCTTGCAAGACAAGATAATTTCCAGCTGCTGTTTTTTGTGGACAAATGGATTTTTCCTCATTGCCACTAGCACATAATATTGGTATGGTTTTATTTCCATCCATCCCTAGACCAACTGTGCTGTTAGCAGTTTAAGATTTTGATTCTATGAAGCCCTGTAGAGCACAGAACATAATATTAAAAGCTAATCTACTCTATTTGAACATCAGTTTTGCAAGTGGGCGTGCAACACTTCAGACCAAAAAACACTCTCTACGCAGCTGGTGCTGCAGACAGTCCTTCCTTGGCCCTCCAAATAGGAAGGCAGAGGCATTTTCAACACAAAGCACTTGGGCGAGCCAAGGGGCTTTTGGGTTTGTTTTTAAATGGTGCTTGTGCAGTTCTGAGCCTTCTCACTACTCCCCTTCCTCCTCACACACTGCAGGTGTAAATACTCACACTGCACTGGTGTGTCTTGAAGTTTCTTCACCATGTAGTGTATCAGACTTCTTAAAAAAATGGTCACTGGGGCAAGTTGTGACAGAAACCACACTTCATTTTACATAAAAAGAATAAACCAAATAACATACTGGTAGCAGGAGTTAATACATCTCTTTCCAATTCTTTGGCCTGTGTTAGTGTGTCACCCCAAGAAACTATACAGTGTGCACCTGGATTCTTTTTTACTCTCTTTGCTCTATCTACCCAGGGATTCGCTCCATGGCTATAAGAACTGTACTTCAAAAGGTACAACAGACAACAGGTATGAAAAATTATAGGTTTTGTTCTGCAGGGGAATGATTTATTAATGCTGAGAGCTTAATTTAGTAATCAGATGCTATTTCAAGAGGAAAAAAAAACAAACTTCACGTGATAGTTCAATGAGCAACCTACTCCAGCTTTTGATGTAGGTTTTTTTCCCAAATTCAAAGTTAAAAAGACTGAGAAAGAAATTTTCCAATTCACTGAAATCCAATCTTATGCTGGATTTCATCCAGGTCTATACCTCAAAGGCAAAAGGGACTTAGTCATATTTTTACATAACTAAATTCCTGAGTCATATTACAGAGGGAGAGTCAAACAAAACGCCAGAACAGTTTCTGCCATTACATATTTTCTTTTTATAGTATTCCTTGTAAGAAACAAATGTTGTAAGACTATTTCAAAACTTAAAAGCCTTTCATCATTGGTTATTGCTCATTTCTCATTCAGATTTACTAACTTCTTAATATACGTACCACTAATTTTGCATCATGGTAACAAGAGTAAATGATGACCACTCAGCTAATGCTAACAATCCAATAAATACACTGTAATTAGCCAGCTGTTAAAATAGTAATCGTTTTGAATCCTCTTTGCAGTACTACAGATTTCATATAAAGGAATGGAATGCAGCTGTCTAGAAAAAGTTATTGGCTGTCACACTCCACTCTACTCTGGGCTAATGAAGCAATGTTAAAATGCAGCCAATTTCATACAGCTGAGATTAATGGAATGATCAAATTGACGTGATATGCATTCACTGAACTCTTAATTCACAGGAAAAAAAAAAGAGACTTTGCAGCAGCCCAGCACACCACAATGCTGTTACAGATTTGTATTTCATCATCCCTTCTAATTACTCTAACCGTGACTGAATTTTGAGATGCTGTAGAAAAAAGCCAGATTTCAGTCCTTTGTTTCTAAAGCCACATTTTCCCACTTCCTCTTTGCCTGAAGCTTGCAATCTCTGCTCCTCTTAACTCCTCTGTGACTCAGGACATTTATAACTAAGGTGCTCATCCTACTTAGGGTTTCAACAAGCTCCAGATCCCTTTTCAAACTGCAAAAGCTGTCAACCTCTTTGTCCCCAGGACAGCACAGTCTTATGGGATTCAATGCTTGTCTTGCTCAGACACACGTGACTAGTGCACTGGCATTATCTCGCTCATCTTTGAGCTTTCTCCTTTCAGCCTGGTAGATACTAACTGCTCCCACCACTTCTTGTCTCCAAGATCTTGACCATATATACCTCCCCCACAAACACGCAATCATTTCCTCTCTTACATACATATATACAAGCAGTAAGTGATTTATGAAAAATTGTTAAATTGCTTGGTCATGTCAATTCTGATGCATGGAACTCGAGTTATAAAGAATATTAGTTTCATTTCTCTGTGCAAATGCTCAGTTTCTTACTTGCTGTAAAATATCTAGCAGTTTTGAGATTTAAAATAATACTACAGTAGAATTCATCACTCAGTGTCAGTGAAAAGCTGTCAAAACTGCTGATTCATTTCATCAGCATTTAACGTGCTTCCTTAATTCTAGATCTAAACGTTTTCAACAAAATAACGAAGTTCTATGTATCTCCAAGCTGCAGCACCTATAAATCATTCAAGCCTTTGGCAGCTTCTTTAATCCAAAGTAATCATGTTTCCTTGTATAACAAGTCTTGTGATGTCTGTAATAGCATCTCGCTATAGTAACAACAGTTTTAATGTTATAGCTCTCTTGCATGCCTGAAGTATTAATCAGATCCCATATTTAAATACGACGTTAGAATACTCTTGATTCTCTTCCTGAAACAGATACTCTAATCAGAGCCCCATCCAAAATTTATAAAAAGTACAATATAGATTGAGATTCTAAAGTTGTTTTTGACTCTGGAGTCAAACACTGAAGCTTTCTTGTTATCACTTTATTACCTCATGCCTTCACACTAAAATAGCATTTCTGAATAGGTAGTCTATTCAATAAGCAATTTTCTCTGACACAAGTTCTTTTCTTTTGCTTTTAAATGGAAGAGAGTAAAGAAAACAACCAATTTATAAGCTGATTGAGGGACAGCAGTTTTTATATTCTGTGATTATGCTAGAGCTGGGAACATCATTCTCCTTTGAAAGCCAAAGGCTCGATGATCATAATATTCATTCTTCAATTTAGAAATGTCTTTATAAAAACAAAATATTTCTCTTTCTGGTGTGAGCTTAAATCCTAGCAGTCTAACCTTTTTCTAGTATTGTCCTAAAAAACTTACATGCATAATCCTGAAAACTCCACTAGCTATTACTTATGAGATAAGGATGTTACTAAAGCTGCATTATAAAGCGTGATCCTGCTTCTGTTGTGGTTTGTTTCTTTTTTTTTATGACCAACCTAACTTGAATTTAACCTTGTTAGCAGAAAAATCATATTTGTGACCTTTACACCTCAATTTAACCAAAAATATTATTAAAGCCTTACCTCCTTTTCCCAAATCTCCCATAACCATCTCTAATTTCCACTGTTATAAAAAGAAAATTCAGAGTCAGGTCCTTGAACTTCACCAATACATGTCAGCTATAACCAAGATTTTACTTCGTTGAATTATCCAAATACAATCTGCAAGCATAAATCTCCACATTAAACACATATTAAAAATTATTAAATTACATATTAAATGCATTAAACAATTTGATCCAAATTCAAAACTCTGTATTAAATCCAGAAAGCGGAACTACCAAAAATAAGTTGCCACAACAAACACCAAACCCCTAATTCCAAGAAAGCAAAGGTTTAAAGTATTTCATTACCCATCTAAAAGCGTGAGCTTGTATTTTACAGTTTGGACTGAATCCAAAGGCTGTCCCCAGCTAATCCACCCCTCTCTTTGGGGAACCAAAGACAGCTGGAGAGGATGATGACCATATCAATATCCATGCATGCTGCTGCCACCAACACTTGCTAGCACAGTTGGGTAAAAGCACAGAGTATATATAATAATTGAGAATTGTCTCACAGGCGCTCGCCTGTTCCACTTGTGACTTCAGAGAAAATGGGAAGGATTGTGAAAGCAGCCAGAAAGGCTACAACTGGGGTTGTTTTTTAGAATTCTTCCATGTAATGGTAAAGTTAAAACAGACTGCCCAGCAGTTATTCACATGTGAAAGCTACAACAGATGCTCTTTAATTCTTTATCTAAATGAACCTCAACCATTTAATTTCCACAATTCTTTTTCATTTTTCTTACTGTGAGACAAGCTCATGTAAAGAGGCTTCTTTTGGAGGGTAGAAATAATACCTTATTTTGCATTTGCACCTTCTTTTTCCGTTGTCTTTTTAAATTCTACGAGGAATTAAAATCAAGCCTCAATTTCATTACTAACTGTCCCTGACAATACATGCAAGATACCAGAATTTATTAGATATAACACTATCATCTGTGAAGAAAGAGATTAAACTAGTTCCAGTGATTTATATACTCGACCAGCCAACTCTATTCTTTCAGAAACACAAGCCCAGTAATCACAGGTACAGCATGGTGTTACCACTATTTTGGTATGCACTGTGTGTGGCAGAGGCAGATCCAGAGATTAGGACATATAAATCACTCACCCAGGAAGAAAAAAAGTCTCCACAATTTCCAGCTAAGACAACTAATACGAAATGCATGTTTTTACAAGGGCTATTCAAAGAAATAGTATTTGTGGGAAGAATGAGTCATAGGATAACAAACTTCATATACTACAGTTACTCAAAATGAGAAGACAAAGGGAATTAGATGATTATTTTTTCTTAACCAAGAAACATTAGAAAAAGCAGCAGCTGCACTGTAATACTTTTGAATAGCTTTGTTATGCCTTCATATTCTCTTCCAATAGTAGTTTTCTCTTTCCCTTTTTAACTTGCATTTTGGGTTTGCTGTTGTTGGCACACTGTCTCAGTAGACACTAGAAAAATAAACTTTTCAATAACATAAACCCTTTTAGAATTGTATCTCTTAACCCCTATCCCCTTGAGAGGTTGGAAAATAATTACTTAATTCTTTATAGGTTTACTTGTGCATCCCTTCTCTATCTCTGTGACTTTTCTTTCTATTTAGTTATAATAAAATAAATAAGCATATTAGTAGCAATCTCCATCTAAATCACAGTTTGCCTCTTTTCCTTAACTATGTTTTTAAAAAATTATTTATTAATTAACCTACATAATTTCACACTTCACTTGCAGGTGATCTAATTCACTGTCAGGTAGTACTTTAAAATCACATCATTTATTTCATTTATAATCAGTGCTTAAACAGAAGTCACATTTTAAGATGGCAAAGTACTAATGTGCTTGACGATGGCTGCATCTGAGATCATTCTGTAAGGGACTTTCATAGACGAGGACTACTTTTAATAAATTTCCTCTATGAAAATTAATTGAGTCTGATTTTGTTCTTTTTTTCCTGAATTACTGACCATGGTTTTATTTCTCTTATTTTACAAGAATCTCTCAGACCCCCCAAGCTGATCTCAGGCTTGCTTTAACTGGGCACATACATGAGTGCTGCTGGAACAGACCTTTGTGCTCCCCTCTCCCTGTCATTTCAGAAGGGATTTCTCAAGCCCCATTTTTTTTTTGAGTTAATAATATTTGTTCCTTCCATTATCTTTGAAACATGACATCACTGCTTATTTTAATTGCTTTATTGGTCTAAAGAGCATACACTTCGCTCTGTGAGACTAAAGACAGGCAAATCGCAGAACCACAGAATGACCAAGTTAGAAGGGACCTCTGGAATGTACCTCATCCAAACTCCCTGCTCAAGCTGGGTCATCTAGAGCACACTGGACCATGCCCAGACAGCTTTTGAGTATCTCTGATGATGTTCAGAGAAAGTGCACAGCATCTCTGGACAACATCAGAAGTCTCATAGAGGTTACCACTTTGTACTGAAAAACAGCGGCTACAGGCAAAATCTGATTTTCATTTTTCACATTCTTAAAAAGTATCAAAACTACCAGCAAGAACTAAGGACTTGCATGTGGCCTTCCTGCCTTTGGTGACAAAGTGCTAATGAGTTGACAAAGTCAAAGGTAAAACTGAGCTAGTAATATTTGCTTTACATATATTTTTATTTGGTTTAGCCATGATTTTCACTTCACACTAAGGCTTGCAGCTCAACCTAACTTTTTTAAGAGCATGTTGTTAGATTTCAAGGTCTAGCAGTTTCCTCTTATCAAAGCCATTCATATTTATACATGAAAACTTCACTAGTTAAAGGTTGCTGAACAACAATCAAATTACTTTTAAAATCACTATCACACTTGTTGAATGATGAAAGCTTTCCTCTATATGAAAATAATACAATGAAGTCAGTAATTCATAAGCTGCTTTTCCTTCATGAAATATTACCTGTGAAGTATAGTTGCAGTTTCCCAGACTCAATACCTAGAGGATGCAACAGCTCCTTGTTATCTTGAAGTATGATAATTAATTAACTCATATCTAGAGTTGGAGTTTTTAAAGGCTGAGAGACCAAAAAACCAGAAACATCCTAAAACCTGTTTATTTTTTTAATGCTATTTATATTCTCCAAACATTTTCTCTCTGTAAAAATGTTATTATATATAAATTGTAGAATTATTTTTTTTTATGTCTCTTCACGATATCAGATACAACTTTCATTTACAAGGAGATGACTTCCCATCACTTTGTCTTTAAATCAACTAAGAGAAATCACAGCTCGGGAAAAATTATCACTGAAGTGATAAGATAAGCAAGCCTTATCTTCTTGGGCACAAGTAGGCTAATCTTGGAATGAAATCTGGGTTTTAACTGTGGAATTGGTCATTAATTTTTATCACTCGTAAGCTATCAGGTGGTCTCTCTGGGACTCCAGCCAATTCCATAAAAACAAGTATGTTTTGTAGCCAATTTCAGCTGGAAGCCAAGTTATAATGTGTTCAAAAAAAAGATGTAAAAAGGAAACTTTGGGAGAACCTGAACAAGACAGACTAAGGCAATGGAAATACCAGCACTTTGTAGAGATGCTCATTAAAGTTTAAATAATAGAAAAATATTCAGAATCAAATAGAAAGAAAACTCAGGCTCGTAAGAGCTAGGTTAGTACTATTTTTAAAAGGCTATTCAAATCTGCCTGTTTTATAGGTCTTTGCAAAATGTGTGTCAACTTTTGCCATCAATATTTGCATTCTAGGAGCAATATGGAAGTAAATCTTAAAACAGTAATACTGGTAAAATTATTCTGTGCTTTATAAGGAAAAAAAATACCCTAAGACACAGTTGAGAGTATACAAAGAGTTTTCCATAAGATTTCCACATAGGAGTAGGTCATGAAGTTTTATGATGCTCCATTTCCTCTGATTGCCATACAAATGAGAATTAGCAGTCACTGGCATTAAAGAGAAGTAGTAAATCTGCATGATTTTTCAACAGATCTTTTGCATTGTAGCCAGCTTTGTTTAGTACGACTTACAAGTTCCACCTATATTTACAGGAAAATCACCTTTATTTACAGTTTACAAAGTTAGGAAAAAAGTTACTACTGTTTGTACAGAAAGCTCTTGTAGCCAAAAGTCCATGTTAGCAATAAAAAAACAAAAAACAATACACTTGGTATATGTGATAATTGACAGCACAAGTTCTCTTGCATGACTCTAACACAAAGGCTTTAAGAGAATTTTGAGAGACACATCCAGAGGAAATACAGATTGTGAGAAGAATGCAAACATGGTTAACAATGAAACACTCTCACAGACAACACTGAATGGTCTACAAGATGAACAGAGGACACTAAAAACTGGGAGGATGGAGTGTGTTCATACATAATGCAGTAACTCAATTAACATTCAACAGCTTAGTGAAGGCAGAGGCAGACTTGCCTCAAGAAATTCATAGCACCTTTGGGTAAGGCTACAACAACATGTGTTTATTGAAATCTGCATCTGGTAGTAATTTGTCCAGCAGCAAACTATTTTTTTTTTTCTTTTTTAACTCAAATGATCTACAGGGGTCCATATACTCTGCCACAGTTCGCTTGCACCAAGATGCACATTGTATAATTTATGTTCTTAATTATAAAACAGAGTTTATCAGTGTGTTTGTCTGTGTTGTGTAATTTCTTATTCTTCACAGGAGAATAATAGAATGCATCTTGAACAGTTTATTCATTCCTCACTGTAACAAAATATATTGGAATGGAAGAGATTTAATCCCCAAATTATTTTACTTCTCCCTTCTGTACTGGATATTTTTCCTTTAGAGAAAACGCAGCCAAAGGAGTTTGAAGAATATTTTGGAAAATGCAACTCTTGTCCTCACCACTTATCTAATCACAAATCTCACAAGTAGGGAAAACTGACTGGAACAAGGACAAAGCAGAAGTCAGCAGCCTGGGAAGGGAAAGAAAGAAGGCAGAAAGCCCTATGGCAATAGAATCATAGTTGTCTCCAGATAGGCACTTGATTGCTCTCAGTGTTTTAAGTATTAATTCACAAACTTCAGTTTCTTGATTCCTAACTATCCTGCCTTCATTAGAATTCCAGTAGAATTCTTAATATAGATAGAATTTTCTGAGGATACTTCACTAATTATGAACATTGTTTTTCCTGTTATTACTCAATTACTCAGACTTATGCAGTTCTTCCAGGCTTCATTTTAGCAAGACAGCAAGAGTTTGGTTAGCAGGGGAAAAAACAAAACAAAAACCAATTCAAATACACAGTGATTTTTAAGACCACTTATTTTAAGGTGTGACGCATCTAGATGTATTATTTGGCTGAGTCTCAAATATAAAGGAGACTTGGTAATTTTTTGGTACAGCTTTCACAAAAAGAAACAGGGACAGATGATAATTTCTTATAGCTCTATTCCCACAAAGGGTGTGCAAGAAGATTCAGAAGAAATGAAGTTTTGGGGCAGAGAGGTTCACTATTAAACTGCTTTAACTTTCCCTGCCCTTCCCTTTTACAGAAAATGAATTTTAAGCAGCTTATGTCTCACTACTTCTTTATCTGTGGGCATAAAAATGTCCCATTTCATTAACATAGCCTGTGGAGCATCAAAGAAGCCAAGAGCAGGATATATTAAGACATTCTTTCTCCTGGAACAAGATCACAATCACTTGATAATGCTCCTTTTGTTTACCACGTAACAATAGTTAGCACTGAAGTTAAGAGAAAAATCACAGTTAAACAATTACTTCATACTGATAGAGCCATGACAGGAACCTCTCATCAGTGCAGATTACCAAAAAATCAGCAATTTAATTCTTCTGAAGTTTAATCCAGAGATTTCTGAACCTAATTACTATGAGGCACAGAATACTCTGACAGGGGTTTTATTTTTCATAGAATCATAGAATGTTTAGGGCTGGAAGGGGCCTCCAAAGATCATCTAGTCCAGCCCCCCTGCAGCGAACAGGGACACCCTCAACTAGACCAGGCTGCTCAGAGCCTTGGCCAACCTCACCTGAAATATCTCCAGAGATGGGACCTCAACCACCTCCCTGGGGAGCCTATTCCACTACTCTACCACCCTCAAGGTACAGTACTTCTTCCTGATATCTAGTCTAAATCTACTCTTCTCTAATTTAAACTCATTATCCACCATCCTTTCACTACAGGCCCTTGTGAACAGCCCCACTCCAGTCTTTCTGCAGGCTGCTATAAAATCACCCCGGAGCCTTCTTCTCTCTCTCTCTCTCTCTTCTCCTCTCTCTCTCTCTCTTCTCCTCTCCTCTCTCTCTCTCTTCTCCTCTCCTCTCTCTCTCTCTTCTCCTCTCTCTCTTCTCCTCTCCTCTCCCTCCTCCTCTCTCTCTCTCTTTTCCCCTCCCTTTCCTTTTCTCCTTCTCTCTCTCTTCCCCTCCCCTCTCTCCTTCTCCCCTCCCTCCCTCCCT